>VYZU01087784.1:53830-105974 GCA_013401355.1 Ceyx cyanopectus | reverse complement strand
AAAAAAAAAAAAGAAGCTGAAAATCCAGGAGCTTTAATTTGTTTAAATGTCCCATTAAAAATTTGTATAAACTGAGAAAAATTAAAAGTCTCAAGCTCCAGTTACTTTCCTATTTTTACAGTTGTGAGATTTTCCATATGAAAGTCCTTGAAAAAGAACACTCTGGGTTCTGACTCTTGAGAATACCAGACACTAAAAAAAATAGGTAAAGCCAACAAATTAAAAACCTACAAAAAAATTTAGATTTTCAAGTCCTCAGGACAAATGCAAAAGCCCCATTCCTAATTGAAAAGATTTAGCTTTATTTTAAGAACTATGGACAAGGTCTATTTTATTTCCTACTTAAAGCATCAAACTTTCTCAATGTATAAAAAGTCTTTGTTAAAGAGAGTGACCCAAAGATTCTGGGTCTACTTTTCTTCTGATTCTGGTCAACCTTGGCCAACTTTTCTTCTGATTTTGGCCAACCTTGGCCAAATTTTCTCCTTTAGTCCCACTAGACAGGTAATCTCACATCAGTAAACTGTGTGCAGTGATAATATAAAGCATTTTCATATCCATATTTCAGGACCAAAGACACAAATAAATGCAGTAAATGTCACTTGGAGAATAAAATATACAATTTATAAAATTTTATGTGTATTTATATAAAATTCACTATAAAAGGTATCAAAACCAACCCAGCTGGTCACAGAAGGATTGTCCTAGTAGATGGGAAAACTTCTGGACCTGTGTTGTTACCACAGTGATTTCTTTCACTGTCTCTTTTCCAGGTAGCCTAAAGGGAACAGCAATGGTCACTGGGAGAAGCCTGGAGTTTTCCTTCATCCCTGTTATCTCCAGTTTCCAAACTGCTTGAAACTGTTGGCAAAGGCACAGAGCTGAACAGCTTGACTTGCTAGCAGGGAATGGGAGGGATGGGTTCCTAGCCCAGCCAAACCCTTCCTTATCCACTGCCAAGAGCCAGGCTCTTGGACTCAAAACAAATGCACCAATTAGATACATCAGAAGCAACTGATGCTCAGGCCTAAAGAGAGCTGCAAACAGAACCTCCAGACAGGCTCAAGAAAAGAACATTTTTATGGAGAAATGCAGTGATCAGAACTCCCTTCTACTGCTGAAGCAGAAGCCAAGGAAATGAAATTTTAAAGCCCACCTCCCTGCTGCACTCCCACGGCAGCAGCAAGGGGGGAGCCCTGAAAGAAACAGCTGCCCCAAAGACATATTTTTTTAGCAAACTTTGGACCAAAAAATCTAATTTCTCAACTTCTGGATGTTTTTATTTGAGCTGAACTAGAATATAAAAGAAACAATAAAAAAGGGAAAGAGGAGAGAACAAAGCAGCACGTTTCTGATTCTTCCAAGTCTTGATTTAATTGCTATTCTTTTCCAAAGGTTGTGGGAACAGTTTTCTCATTTTCACTACTTTCAGTTGACCAAAAGGTGACAGACCTTGCTGTATTTTTGATTTTGATTATTTTTTATAAAGCCCTTTGCAGGTATATCAAAGACTGGCAGAGATCAAGCTCCTTGCCTGAGATTTAATATTCAGGATCAGACTCAAAATCCACTATTGTGGCACAATATTGTGGAAACACTTGGATTGGTTTCCACTGACTTGGTGTTAACTCTTTCCTGAAGAGATTCAGAGTGCTGCTGGGGAGAGGAAAACCTACTGGCATTCTTTTGGCTTCACAGAGGAGATTCACTCACTGATAGGACCATGTTGGTATTCCTAGTCTGCATTACATGAGATCTTTAAGGAGGAATGTTGTTAAATGGATGAAGAAATGATAGAAAAGAAAAAGAACTCCAAACAAGCAAGTGGGGAGAAGAACAGGCAAGCACTAAGTCTTCCCCTGACCCACATGACAACCATAATAGGTCTGGTTTAGTCAAAGACTGAGTGTCCACACAGAAAATGCTTTAGTGTCCTTGATGTTCCTACCCTCACTAGTTCTTCCACATCATACACTGAATAACTGGCCCATGGGATCTCTCTGGGACCCAGTTTGTAACATAACTACTCCAGAAGACCCTTATACAGTGAAATTAATAATGATGCCTAATGACTATTGCTATTTGCAGAACCTCTCCACCTACTGCTTTGATAGTGAGCAAGTCTGTGCCACACTGAAAACTCTGCTTTGAATTATTTATAGTCAAAGAGGGAAATTCTGGGGTGCCTGGCACCAGGCAAGCAGTGAGTGGTTGCTGGATGGCACGAGGTGGCTGTTAAAGGGGGATGCTGGATGAAGTCACAGTTACCACAACAGCAAAACTGCTTTCCAAATGTCTTGATAATGGAAAGAAATGGTTTTAAATGAAGTTAATTAAGCCCTGTGAAGCCCCAGAGCCAGAGTGAACTGAATCTACTGGTGAGATCTGGAGGATCAAAACTACAAGGACCCATTTGTGTGGAAGAATGAACAGCAGAGAGTACATGTCTTGAGATCTACTTTGGCACAGCAGGGTGTGAATGGGACACTGGTGCAGCCAGCTCCAAATAGACCAGTTCCAGAGCACACAGACTCAAATTGGTGAGATCCGCCACTGTAGGCCAGGTGCTAATACAAAGAGGAAAGCAGTTCTCAGGAGAAAGGTGCTGCTGAACAACAAGGTGCTGTTTTCTTTTTCCACTCAGATCTTTACTCCAGTAAAACTCTTGATAAAGTAAACGAAATGAAATGATCAAGTGCCGTAGTCAAAGGACACGCCAGCTTGAGAAGATTGCTTCACCAAGCAGCACCTAAAGCACTGTAAAGCTGCAAAAACACCCCAGCTGAACTGAGCTTGCAGAATGATTTATACATTTCCCTCAAATGCATAATGTATCCACAGTAAGTGAAGCAAGGTGAGACCACAGGGGCTCTCAGCAGCACGGTGAATTAATGCGCCAATAACAACCCATTGAATTGTCGGTTCATCTTTTGCTTAAGTCAGGAGTGTAATTGTATTCAAGACCTTCTATGCTACAGCAGCTGCTTTAGAGGCCTGGGACACAATACACCTACCTCCTGAAGCTCTCATTAAAGCCTAGTCACATCCTGTTACACAGATGAACCATTCTTGCTTCTTAGTATTCCCTTCGACTCATCCCGCAGTTTGTTTTGTTCAAGGCTGCAGCAGCACTCTGGGCTCAGTCTCAGTCACTGGGCTCATTCCTTCTGTGTCACACAATGAAATGCAATGGATTTGGGAACAGAGTTCCTGAACTTGGACGTTCGATAGTTTCATCTCTGTCACCAGCAGATTTCTTCCAAACCCTGAAGAAGCTCACACAATGCACTTTGCTTCTAACGATGGGATTACTATGAATAATAATTACACTGCTGTGGCAGACAGAAGGAAGCAAGGATCCTCCTGCATTAACATGCAAGCACTTAGGATTCCAGCCTTCCTGCCTCCAACAATTAGATTATCAAAGAGCTCTTCCCTAGAGAATGAAGCAAGCATCTATTTAGCCAGAGACCCTGACACCTTATTTACTTTCGATCACTTTGCAACCCTCTCCCTTCAAGATTAAGAAGAACTTGTCCCCCTTGGGTGAAAAGATTCTACTTTTGGTGCAAAACCAGAAGGAGAGGCTTAGAACTGGAAGCCAGAGGGTGCTGCACACTGCTCAGGATCTGTGTGAAGAAGGATTGGGCACACCATGTGCAAAGGACTCTTTCCCTGCGTGCCAAGAGCTGTGCCTGGCCCCCAGGGAGGAGTCTGGGAAGAAATCAGAAAGTGGGAAGAAAAAAGTACTGCAAAGATTTTCACTCTGCTGCACTTCTATGTTACTGAGATTTGGTTACTGGGACAGTTCCATTGCTCAGGCCAGATTTACACCTGAGGCTTAAGTCTCCATCTCTTCTGGAGCAGCTTTGATGGCTTTAGCTGCTCCTACCCCTCAGCCCTGGCCACAGCTCACCTTGTTCTGCACAGAGCCCTCTAACTCCCAGCCCTGCTCCTGTCTTCAAGGAGAACAAAAAGCAGCTACTTTTTTTTTGCCTGCCCTGAGGCATCTTCAGGCAGCTGCCTCTTGAGCTCTGCACCTTCCCTCTTCATATTCAGGAGGAATTTCAGCCAGCTCAGGAGGTTGGACTATCTCAGACCCACCAAACTAGTTAACACAGAATTAAACTGCAGTGTTGGGATCAGCAAAATCAGGCCAAGGTTGCTCTCAAAGGAAGGAAAGAGGATAATAGAGGGTGCATGGCAAGTAAGTGAGGGGTTACTGGGCAGTTAGAAGTTGATCCCACTGATGTTTTTGTTCTTACCCCCTCCACCTCCTTAGCCACCAGAGATTTTTCCTATTTTTCCCTTTTGCAGTGTTGAGAAAGGTGACTGGGTTTAAAATCCTGACACTTCTACCTTTGCAGCAGTTTTCAAAGGATGCTCAAAGCAAAACAATCCCAAGATGTGTGTGTGAGTTGAACCAGCATTTGGCAACCTTCAGCACCACTGTCATATTTTCTTCTTTTTATTTCTTTTCCAGGGAGTGAGGTCTATGAAGAACAGAGACCCTGTTCTTAGTACAAGCTGCCTCAGCCCTAATTCCTGCTTCACACCCAAAGCACATCTAACTACCCAATCTCTGGGGCTGGAGAGGAACCTAAGCATTGTGGCACGAAGGTGGCTGGCTACTTTGCCAGCATCAGGGTGAGAAATGCCATGGTGTGACCAGGTGACATAACAAACAAGGTACTGACTGCTCACCTTTTCTTCATGACTAGCACCACCCCCAGAAAGATGATGACAAAGAGCAAGATGCCTGCAATGACTCCAGCAATTTTCACTGTGTGGTCAGTCTGCTTCTCAGGCTCTGGGTCTGGCTTGCGAGTGGCAGCCCCTGTGGAATCAGAAAAGAGGAAAAAAAAAAGGAGAAAAAAAAGAAGAATCAGGATTTTATCCCTTCAATATTTATGCACACGTTTTCTCTGTGTTTATTATCTGCCCCCACTCCCTTTTCTTCCTGCCACTAAGGAGCTTGCTAAGGCCACCATAAGCACCCTAAGCCTTTAGCCAAATTTGATTTGCTGCAACATCTTCCTCAATTATTGCTCATAAATGAAGCTGTAATTCCAGAACATATTAGCTTAAACACCTGGAAAAGTGAGATAAGCTCATTTACCATGCATTTTACCCACAATTGTTTTTTACACAATAGACTCCTCTTTTTTTTTTTGCCTTTGGAAATCTGAATCTAGGTCACATCTGGTAGGCAAAAAGACTCCTTCTAAGCAATTTATTCACAAAGTGGGAAGCAGCTGATGATCACACCACTGGCACCCACATTTAATATCTGTTTAAATGAGATAACCAGTGCCTTACAGCAGCTACTGTCTTAGCTCTTCCAGCTTCTCCATTAAAAAAACACAAACCAAACAACCCCCAAAAACCCAAAGCATGGTTTGTACTGTTTACTGTATAATGTAATGGAATGTCAAATCCATGTCTGAGGAAATATCCATTTCCCCTACTAAATGAGTTCAGGATGAAAAATGTTAAGGAAGCAACATTCAATTCACTAAACTGATTTTTTTTATGGACTTTTTTTTTTTCCTTCTTTTTTTTTTAATCAAAACATGGCAGCATTCATCATCCCAGGCACCTTGCCATAAAGTGGACACAGGGATTTATGGATCACTTCCCTGCTAGAGCTTTTTTTGGGGAAGGAAAACTAAAACCTAAGTGTAATATTTTAAGACCACATCCTTATCTCACTGTCTGGGTTACACAGAGGATTCTGAAAGCACCAATTAGACTTTGTTTCTCCCTTTTTTTTTTATCCTTTATTTTTTGGAAAGAAAGCAAATTAGTGATTAATTTACAAGCAGAGTTATTTGCTGGAAGGTGGAATAAAACCATTTCCAGTGTTTTTTCTTGCTTGGAACCAGCATGTTCTAAGAAGGTGAGCCCACCACAACACTGCAGAAATCCTTGCCAGGAGGAATGCCAGGAAAAAAGTTTGGGATCATGAATGCTGAATATTACTTCTTAACTTACTTCTTAACTAACCTTTAATCCAGAGATTAAAGTGGAGAGTGGTGGGGCTTGAAGCAGCCAAGGCCACTAGTTCTGAAATTCTTTTTGTTTCTACTTGATAAACTGCATTGTCAGTTTGGGCTTTTAGTTTAGTTTGTGTGTTTTCAAGAGAGATTTGGAAAATTACTACTGCAAGGTTAAAAAAAATGATGCTGTGGTTTCTCTTTTCCTCTGCTCTCTTGACACATAATAAAAAAAAAGCTGAGTGAAATGTCATCTTTCATTACAGAACTGCTGTTAACTACACACTGGTGTATCATGATAGTGTAAGTCCTGGCCTTTGCCTCTATTTATTTTTGTTGTTTCAACCAGATTGCCTGACATGGTCATTTTTAATTTCCTTGATCACTTTAGAGGCTTGAAAAAAATAAATATAGAGCTGCGAGACCAGTGTAGGTCTCTGTCTGGAGTGAAATAGCTGGTTCTGAGGACACCCTGTGTTCTCACAACGCTGAACTTAACAATTGTTTTGGCTTTTTGTTTATTTTTCCTTTCAGCTTTTGGTTCTAGCCTGGCCCAGGGAAGCCTGACTTCAAGCCTTGCACAATAACCCTGCTCCTGTTTGCTTCCTGAGGCTGCTGGAGTTAGAAGAATCAAGGCCAAAGTGGCAGATGGACTGGGGTTCTCCACTGGAAAGGCAAGAGGTCAGCAAAGAGCAGCTCAAGGGAGCTGCTAGAAAATGAAAGGACAAAGAAATGTTTCCTGCTGGTTTAAAGGGAAAAAAATAAATAAATAGGATTAACATGCTGACTTTGGAAAGTCCTTGCTGAGAACAAAGCCAAGTGCTTCCTGCCAGAAGGAAAAACCTGAGCTACACTTAGAGAGAAACCCCAAGGTGCCACAACCCCCTGCAAACTCTTTCCACAGGCTGAATAAAGCCCAGGACAGGAAACTCTTCTCTAGTTGCTAAATACTCCCAGAGATTCCAGTTTACTTATTTATTGCCCATTCCTTGTGCTTTTCCCTACAGCAGCTTTTAAAATGTGAAATCTCTTTTTTTTTTTCTTTACTTAAAGTTCAGCTGGCTTGATTTATGACTTTCCCTCATGGGTCCCATTTTGTCTGTACTTTGTGATAATATTTTTCAGTAGTATCCATGAAAACACCTAAAGATTCTATTTTATTGATTTTTGACCCTCAGAGTGATTCCATTGCCTTTTTTTCTTCATATTGGAATCTCCTTTCCTGAAGTTCATTCAGCCACTCCTTGGCACCTTGCCTCCTTTTCAGACTGAGAACTGAATTATCTTCTAGTTGCTAATACTTTGTGTCTGCCACACTGTGAATTCTTAAATTACTGCATGCAGTGGAACTTCTATTTCTCAGAAATACACAGGTCTGGTGTAAGTCTTGCCTTGGAGGGGTTTCCAAGCCCTGGAGCTGTGGTGCTGGGGGCCATGGGGCAGTGCTGCCCTGGCAGGGTTGGACTCCATGATCTTTCATGTCCTTTGAAACCTAAAGCAGTCCATGATTCCATGATTCCATGATGCTATGATGCTATTCTCCCTGCCACAAAGCAGGGAGGCTGAAAAGATCAGAGCACTTGGCTTGAAAGGCTCTGCCCATGGACAGCAGAAATTACTGGCATGATCACTCTCTATTATTGGGATGATAGGATCTGGAAGCTCAGCACCAGACTGGGAACCCCACTGTGCTAAGAACAGGGCAAGCACACAGCTAATAAATCTCAAGCTGTAAAATCACACTATCCATGAGTGAGGCTGCAACAGGCAGGGGTAGGAATCACAGCAGGGAAGGGGGGGAGGTAAATACCCCCAAGAAAAAGCATTTACAACACCCAAAGAAATGAACACTTGTATCCTGTGAGCTGGCATCACTCAGCATTTCCAGCCAGTAGGAAAAGGTCTTCCAGTGTGATTTAAAGGAGAGAATAATGTGGTTTTTTTATGGATGGTGTTGGTCAGGGTGTACCAAGGAAGGAAATCACATAGAGGTTGAAACAATAAAATATATAAANAAATATCTATAAATAAAATAAATATAAAGGTTGGAAAAGCAGAGGTGCCCAAAGTAAAGGGCTGGGAGAAAAAGCAGCATGACAGAGTAAGGAAGGACACACATATGTCTGTGCTACTGGATTCAAAGTGCTCCACACAGGTCCTTCTTAGAAATGCCAAATGATCAATGGGAATTCCAATCCCACCCCACAGACTGGAAAATGCACCTGACTGGGGCAGAGAGAGCAAAATATCCCATTTCATCCACTTGTTGCCTCACTATTTCTACCCCTGTCACTCCCATGACTGCAGAAAACTGCACCCTCAAATGGAATATTTGTATATATTCTATTTATTATTATTATTATTGTCACTAAAGCTGTTCCAGTCCCTTCTCCAATGGCTGAGTCTCCCTCATCCCCTTTCCCTGCCCCTTGGGTTTCAGAGAGAGGGGCTGGGACAGCTCTGAGGGGCTGCCCCCAGACCCTGACAGTTGGAAACACTCCTGTATAAATTCTTTTCTTGGGTTTCTTCTTTGTTTGCTTTTCCATGGGGCAGGGATTATGTTTTCTTTCTGTTTTGCTATTTAAGTGTTGAAACTGATGTATCCTGATTTTCTCTGACATGTTAGCACTCACCTAAATTTGGGGTTTCAATGAAAGAGGGCAAACAGCACTTTTGTTTTAGCAGGAGAGCATCTTCTCTGTAATTGATGATCAATACAGATATATGCACATATAAAACACATATAGATATAATTTATAGCCCAATAGACACAACTGTGTACAGATCCTCCTTCCCTAAAACAGATTTTCTGTGCTTCTGGAAAACAAACCCCACTGATTTGCTGTGTTGTTTGTTTGGTGTTTTATCTCTTTTTAATGCAGGAAAAAAAACAACCCAACAGCCTTGTTCAAAGATCTGTGCTAAGATGGGACCATCAAAATAAAACTCCAGCGTGCAACAATAAGTATGAATTATTAATTTTGTTTGCCATATTCTTTAGGAAAATGTAAATACCAGCCACAAACAACTGCATGGGAAGAAATGCAAAGAACTCCTCCACTGATGAATAACTCATTTACCCAACTATCAAATGAACTGTATCACTGGTGGATGATTCATGTTGGTGCATGTGAGGAAAAAAAGACTTGTTGTTTGCTTTTTTTTTTCTTCTTAAACATCTGTGTCTCTGGTTGTCAGGAATAATAACATTCGTGCTTAAAACAAATAAAGCTCCCAGTTTGACACGTATCTTTTGGTCTTGTCACAATCTGATTTTTAATGGGATTTTAACCCAAGCTCCTTAGACTGGATTTTTCTGAAGAAAGTGGTGGTTTTGGGTAAAAAAAAAACTTAGAGGAAAACAAGCCAGCCTTAATAACAGCTCATTTGCTCCTCTGCAATAAGCCCACCCATCTTTTTGCTTGCTCTTTTTTCCCCCCTTTTCTCATCATCAAGGAAATTTAAATAATTAAAATCCACACCAGTTTTCCTCTGCAGTGGACACCCAAGCAGTTGGAAGCCCCTCACCAATACTGGAAGGAAGGAAAATCTAAGTCCTCACACTGAGATCATTAAGGGTTGTTTAAATTATATTACAGGGACATCACAAGCTGAAGTTCATAAGGAAATAAATCATTTCCTAAGGAAAAAACAAAGCCATTTTGAACCTTAAGCTTTCAACTGGCCCTAAAGGGTACACACATCACACCCCACATGTATTTTAGGCTAGTTTAGGAAGAAAAAAGTCTGGTTACACACAAGTACTCCCCCTGTGTGGCCAAAAAGCACCACGATGGTGCACATCACAGGCCTCTGGTAATGCAGGGCAAGGGCATGGCAGCACCTCTGAAAGCCAGACCCTGCCCCTGAGAGAACATCACAGAACCATGGAGTGGCTTGGGGTTGGAAAACACCTCAGAGATTACCCAGTCCAACCTCCTTGCCATGGGCAGGGACACCTCTCAACTAGACCAGGATGCTCAAGGCTGCATCCAACCAGGCCCTGAGCAACCCACAGCCCCTCTGGGCAATCTAGCCCAGAGTCAATCCTCCTGAAGAAAGAAATTGGGCTTTATTCTGCTTTTTTCTCACAGCAAAGGTCCACAGGACTTCAGGAGATGCAATGAGAATTGCATTAAATGAGCTGTATACACATAGGCCTCACAGTGAAGAAGGATGAGGAGGGCAGAGCAAGACAGCAAGCTGCTAGAACTGCACCTTGGAGGGCTGGTTAGCAGCTGATGCTCAAAAAGTCCCCACTTGCAGCCACTGGATGTGCAAAAGCACCTTGTAAATCCATCCGTCTGGCAACAAGAGTCCTAGAAGTCAAATGTACAACCAGGAGAACTATTAGGCCTCGACCATTTGATTTGATGGTTCTCTAAGTAGCCTCAAGCCAGCAGTGCTCAGGGTAGAAGAGTGACTCAAATTAGCTCTAAAGCAATTAAAATGGATCCTGCCCATATAGAATTCATCTTCTAAGCAAGTTAGCACCACTATCTAGCTACTCACACAGAAGCAGCAAATAATTTTCCTTCACCCTCACCATGGACATCTGAATTTCACCTATTGCCAAAGGAAATCTCTGGTTGTCTCTGTTTTCAACACTAGAACTACACCTAAAACTACCCTGAAAAGCATCAGG
This sequence comes from Ceyx cyanopectus, assembly GCA_013401355.1. Taxonomy (NCBI): domain Eukaryota; kingdom Metazoa; phylum Chordata; class Aves; order Coraciiformes; family Alcedinidae; genus Ceyx; species Ceyx cyanopectus. Next base: position 95,333 of record VYZU01087784.1, on the reverse strand, counting down.
AGTGACCAGCCATCCCTGAAAGTTTATTTCAGCCATTTTCTACAGGCAGAAAAGGTGTGGATTTGAAGGCTGAAGAGGACTCTGACCTCTTTAGGGGATGTAAAATGTGGATTTGCTCATATTCAGTTGGCAGGGAAGCTGTGAAGTCAGACCAGAGTCATGTTTCTGGAGCTGGCCTCCTCAGGGTGAAACTCAGCTAAGGAACTAGATGTTCTTGGCATGGACAAACCCATGTGTTTTCTTTTCCATCTGTGAACATCAGGGATTGAGTCCAGCAAGGGAACCTGAAGCCATGGGTAGGAAGTTGTGGAGTGAGATGCTGTCTTCTGACCTTGTTCTCCCTGAGGACTTAACTACTGGAGCACAACAAACCATTTCAAATGGAAAGGCAGTGAAGACCTGGATAATTTGCCATTAGGAGGGATCACAGAGTCATTGCAGTTGGAAAAAACCTTTAAGACCAACAGTGCACACAGAGAGGTAAAAATACATCTGTGCTAAACTTTATATAAAAAGCAGGGGGGAAAAGACCCCATAAAACTACTTTTTTTTAAGCATTTCCAGAGTCAACACTGTTTTTTGGGGGAGGAAGGTTGGCTAGAGGAGCTGGAAAGGAGACTCAGCCCAAGAAAAGGAAAATAATTCTATTTTTGTTGGCGTTTCAGAAGCATTGGCAGCACTGTCAACAACAAAAGCTGTCCAGACTGAAGCCATGTCAGATGAACCAGTAGAAGGAGAACAGACTGGGCCTCCTCTGAATGGTTATCACTGATTTACATTTCATTTCTCATCTATTACTTGTAGGTTTTTAGGGGTTACAGAAAACTCTCTGTTCTACTTGATTGAGAATGGATTAAATTCCAGTTTTCTTGTCAGCTCTTTGCTTTTCCCTTTTAATTATTGACACATTTACTCACAGGCAGAAGCTGTGTGGTTCAGTGACAGCACACTGAGAGGTGCAAACCAGAACCTTCAAAAGGTTTCAGGAATATTTTCTGTTCTTCAGACTCAAGACAATTCACCATTTTTCCCTCAGTGTGACCTGAGTGAAAACTGTGACTCAGTTTCCATTTGCAAGGGAATTTTCTGTGTACACNCTCCTTGCCATGGGCAGGGACACCTCTCAACTAGACCAGGATGCTCAAGGCTGCATCCAACCAGGCCCTGAGCAACCCACAGCCCCTCTGGGCAATCTAGCCCAGAGTCAATCCTCCTGAAGAAAGAAATTGGGCTTTATTCTGCTTTTTTCTCACAGCAAAGGTCCACAGGACTTCAGGAGATGCAATGAGAATTGCATTAAATGAGCTGTATACACATAGGCCTCACAGTGAAGAAGGATGAGGAGGGCAGAGCAAGACAGCAAGCTGCTAGAACTGCACCTTGGAGGGCTGGTTAGCAGCTGATGCTCAAAAAGTCCCCACTTGCAGCCACTGGATGTGCAAAAGCACCTTGTAAATCCATCCGTCTGGCAACAAGAGTCCTAGAAGTCAAATGTACAACCAGGAGAACTATTAGGCCTCGACCATTTGATTTGATGGTTCTCTAAGTAGCCTCAAGCCAGCAGTGCTCAGGGTAGAAGAGTGACTCAAATTAGCTCTAAAGCAATTAAAATGGATCCTGCCCATATAGAATTCATCTTCTAAGCAAGTTAGCACCACTATCTAGCTACTCACACAGAAGCAGCAAATAATTTTCCTTCACCCTCACCATGGACATCTGAATTTCACCTATTGCCAAAGGAAATCTCTGGTTGTCTCTGTTTTCAACACTAGAACTACACCTAAAACTACCCTGAAAAGCATCAGGAGTGACCAGCCATCCCTGAAAGTTTATTTCAGCCATTTTCTACAGGCAGAAAAGGTGTGGATTTGAAGGCTGAAGAGGACTCTGACCTCTTTAGGGGATGTAAAATGTGGATTTGCTCATATTCAGTTGGCAGGGAAGCTGTGAAGTCAGACCAGAGTCATGTTTCTGGAGCTGGCCTCCTCAGGGTGAAACTCAGCTAAGGAACTAGATGTTCTTGGCATGGACAAACCCATGTGTTTTCTTTTCCATCTGTGAACATCAGGGATTGAGTCCAGCAAGGGAACCTGAAGCCATGGGTAGGAAGTTGTGGAGTGAGATGCTGTCTTCTGACCTTGTTCTCCCTGAGGACTTAACTACTGGAGCACAACAAACCATTTCAAATGGAAAGGCAGTGAAGACCTGGATAATTTGCCATTAGGAGGGATCACAGAGTCATTGCAGTTGGAAAAAACCTTTAAGACCAACAGTGCACACAGAGAGGTAAAAATACATCTGTGCTAAACTTTATATAAAAAGCAGGGGGGAAAAGACCCCATAAAACTACTTTTTTTTAAGCATTTCCAGAGTCAACACTGTTTTTTGGGGGAGGAAGGTTGGCTAGAGGAGCTGGAAAGGAGACTCAGCCCAAGAAAAGGAAAATAATTCTATTTTTGTTGGCGTTTCAGAAGCATTGGCAGCACTGTCAACAACAAAAGCTGTCCAGACTGAAGCCATGTCAGATGAACCAGTAGAAGGAGAACAGACTGGGCCTCCTCTGAATGGTTATCACTGATTTACATTTCATTTCTCATCTATTACTTGTAGGTTTTTAGGGGTTACAGAAAACTCTCTGTTCTACTTGATTGAGAATGGATTAAATTCCAGTTTTCTTGTCAGGTCTTTGCTTTTCCCTTTTAATTATTGACACATTTACTCACAGGCAGAAGCTGTGTGGTTCAGTGACAGCACACTGAGAGGTGCAAACCAGAACCTTCAAAAGGTTTCAGGAATATTTTCTGTTCTTCAGACTCAAGACAATTCACCATTTTTCCCTCAGTGTGACCTGAGTGAAAACTGTGACTCAGTTTCCATTTGCAAGGGAATTTTCTGTGTACACCAGAACTTCTTAGTCCTGAAGTGCCACATCTACATGATTTTTGAGCCCCACCAAGGATGGTGACTCCACCTCCTCCCTGGGCAGCCTGTTCCAAGGTCTCACCACTCTCTAATTAATAGATTTTTTTTCCTAATATCCAACCTAAACCTCCCCTGGACAACTTGAACCCATTGCCTCTCACCCCATCACTTGTTACCTGGGAGAAGAGACCAACTCCCACCTCACTGCACCCTTCTTCTGTATGAAGACAGGGAAATGGAAGTTGAAAGCTTTGGAAAAAGAAAGATTTTCAAATGCACACATCTTTCCAGTGCCTTTCTCTAAAATCCTCTGCTCCTGCAGTGGAATTCCTATTGCTGCAGCAAAGGACATTTGCAATATAAAGTGTAGAGAAGCAGGTGCTAAAACCTCATCAATAACCACAGTCATGCCTTGCATGGAGTTATTACTCCAACAGACAAATGCAGCTTAAGATATTTATTAAGATTTGGGTTATTTCAAGGAATCTAAACTGAGCAAATTGCTGAAACGTTTGGGTTTGGGTTTTTTTTCTTTGCCCAAGGGAATATGTTCTGTGGCTTTTGATTAAAGTTGACAGGATTATTTTCCTCTTTGCTGTACTTCTCTATTTAACTGTAACACGTGTTAACATTCACCTATATATTAGCACAGAGGAATTCCATCTAATTCTGCACTGCACATTTGTTAAGCTCCCCAGTGATGCAAACACCAGCTCCTAACAACTCCAGGTTCTGTCACCCACAGTTGGCCCCACGTTTTCTTTCTAATTGAAATGCTAATTGCTGAGCATTTTATGAATACAGTCGAGATCTACAGATGGAAACCAGCAAAATTAACNGTTCTCTAAGTAGCCTCAAGCCAGCAGTGCTCAGGGTAGAAGAGTGACTCAAATTAGCTCTAAAGCAATTAAAATGGATCCTGCCCATATAGAATTCATCTTCTAAGCAAGTTAGCACCACTATCTAGCTACTCACACAGAAGCAGCAAATAATTTTCCTTCACCCTCACCATGGACATCTGAATTTCACCTATTGCCAAAGGAAATCTCTGGTTGTCTCTGTTTTCAACACTAGAACTACACCTAAAACTACCCTGAAAAGCATCAGGAGTGACCAGCCATCCCTGAAAGTTTATTTCAGCCATTTTCTACAGGCAGAAAAGGTGTGGATTTGAAGGCTGAAGAGGACTCTGACCTCTTTAGGGGATGTAAAATGTGGATTTGCTCATATTCAGTTGGCAGGGAAGCTGTGAAGTCAGACCAGAGTCATGTTTCTGGAGCTGGCCTCCTCAGGGTGAAACTCAGCTAAGGAACTAGATGTTCTTGGCATGGACAAACCCATGTGTTTTCTTTTCCATCTGTGAACATCAGGGATTGAGTCCAGCAAGGGAACCTGAAGCCATGGGTAGGAAGTTGTGGAGTGAGATGCTGTCTTCTGACCTTGTTCTCCCTGAGGACTTAACTACTGGAGCACAACAAACCATTTCAAATGGAAAGGCAGTGAAGACCTGGATAATTTGCCATTAGGAGGGATCACAGAGTCATTGCAGTTGGAAAAAACCTTTAAGACCAACAGTGCACACAGAGAGGTAAAAATACATCTGTGCTAAACTTTATATAAAAAGCAGGGGGGAAAAGACCCCATAAAACTACTTTTTTTTAAGCATTTCCAGAGTCAACACTGTTTTTTGGGGGAGGAAGGTTGGCTAGAGGAGCTGGAAAGGAGACTCAGCCCAAGAAAAGGAAAATAATTCTATTTTTGTTGGCGTTTCAGAAGCATTGGCAGCACTGTCAACAACAAAAGCTGTCCAGACTGAAGCCATGTCAGATGAACCAGTAGAAGGAGAACAGACTGGGCCTCCTCTGAATGGTTATCACTGATTTACATTTCATTTCTCATCTATTACTTGTAGGTTTTTAGGGGTTACAGAAAACTCTCTGTTCTACTTGATTGAGAATGGATTAAATTCCAGTTTTCTTGTCAGGTCTTTGCTTTTCCCTTTTAATTATTGACACATTTACTCACAGGCAGAAGCTGTGTGGTTCAGTGACAGCACACTGAGAGGTGCAAACCAGAACCTTCAAAAGGTTTCAGGAATATTTTCTGTTCTTCAGACTCAAGACAATTCACCATTTTTCCCTCAGTGTGACCTGAGTGAAAACTGTGACTCAGTTTCCATTTGCAAGGGAATTTTCTGTGTACACCAGAACTTCTTAGTCCTGAAGTGCCACATCTACATGATTTTTGAGCCCCACCAAGGATGGTGACTCCACCTCCTCCCTGGGCAGCCTGTTCCAAGGTCTCACCACTCTCTAATTAATAGATTTTTTTTCCTAATATCCAACCTAAACCTCCCCTGGACAACTTGAACCCATTGCCTCTCACCCCATCACTTGTTACCTGGGAGAAGAGACCAACTCCCACCTCACTGCACCCTTCTTCTGTATGAAGACAGGGAAATGGAAGTTGAAAGCTTTGGAAAAAGAAAGATTTTCAAATGCACACATCTTTCCAGTGCCTTTCTCTAAAATCCTCTGCTCCTGCAGTGGAATTCCTATTGCTGCAGCAAAGGACATTTGCAATATAAAGTGTAGAGAAGCAGGTGCTAAAACCTCATCAATAACCACAGTCATGCCTTGCATGGAGTTATTACTCCAACAGACAAATGCAGCTTAAGATATTTATTAAGATTTGGGTTATTTCAAGGAATCTAAACTGAGCAAATTGCTGAAACGTTTGGGTTTGGGTTTTTTTTCTTTGCCCAAGGGAATATGTTCTGTGGCTTTTGATTAAAGTTGACAGGATTATTTTCCTCTTTGCTGTACTTCTCTATTTAACTGTAACACGTGTTAACATTCACCTATATATTAGCACAGAGGAATTCCATCTAATTCTGCACTGCACATTTGTTAAGCTCCCCAGTGATGCAAACACCAGCTCCTAACAACTCCAGGTTCTGTCACCCACAGTTGGCCCCACGTTTTCTTTCTAATTGAAATGCTAATTGCTGAGCATTTTATGAATACAGTCGAGATCTACAGATGGAAACCAGCAAAATTAACAGGTTTTGGGGTTGGTTTTTTTTTTAGCTACTAATTATATCTCTGAGTTTCTCTCTCTTCCCTTGTCTCTCCTTAATTTTTCATTGTGGTACTTGCAAAACATGTTCTGCTTTCAATGTGAAAATCAGAGGNCATCAGGGATTGAGTCCAGCAAGGGAACCTGAAGCCATGGGTAGGAAGTTGTGGAGTGAGATGCTGTCTTCTGACCTTGTTCTCCCTGAGGACTTAACTACTGGAGCACAACAAACCATTTCAAATGGAAAGGCAGTGAAGACCTGGATAATTTGCCATTAGGAGGGATCACAGAGTCATTGCAGTTGGAAAAAACCTTTAAGACCAACAGTGCACACAGAGAGGTAAAAATACATCTGTGCTAAACTTTATATAAAAAGCAGGGGGGAAAAGACCCCATAAAACTACTTTTTTTTAAGCATTTCCAGAGTCAACACTGTTTTTTGGGGGAGGAAGGTTGGCTAGAGGAGCTGGAAAGGAGACTCAGCCCAAGAAAAGGAAAATAATTCTATTTTTGTTGGCGTTTCAGAAGCATTGGCAGCACTGTCAACAACAAAAGCTGTCCAGACTGAAGCCATGTCAGATGAACCAGTAGAAGGAGAACAGACTGGGCCTCCTCTGAATGGTTATCACTGATTTACATTTCATTTCTCATCTATTACTTGTAGGTTTTTAGGGGTTACAGAAAACTCTCTGTTCTACTTGATTGAGAATGGATTAAATTCCAGTTTTCTTGTCAGGTCTTTGCTTTTCCCTTTTAATTATTGACACATTTACTCACAGGCAGAAGCTGTGTGGTTCAGTGACAGCACACTGAGAGGTGCAAACCAGAACCTTCAAAAGGTTTCAGGAATATTTTCTGTTCTTCAGACTCAAGACAATTCACCATTTTTCCCTCAGTGTGACCTGAGTGAAAACTGTGACTCAGTTTCCATTTGCAAGGGAATTTTCTGTGTACACCAGAACTTCTTAGTCCTGAAGTGCCACATCTACATGATTTTTGAGCCCCACCAAGGATGGTGACTCCACCTCCTCCCTGGGCAGCCTGTTCCAAGGTCTCACCACTCTCTAATTAATAGATTTTTTTTCCTAATATCCAACCTAAACCTCCCCTGGACAACTTGAACCCATTGCCTCTCACCCCATCACTTGTTACCTGGGAGAAGAGACCAACTCCCACCTCACTGCACCCTTCTTCTGTATGAAGACAGGGAAATGGAAGTTGAAAGCTTTGGAAAAAGAAAGATTTTCAAATGCACACATCTTTCCAGTGCCTTTCTCTAAAATCCTCTGCTCCTGCAGTGGAATTCCTATTGCTGCAGCAAAGGACATTTGCAATATAAAGTGTAGAGAAGCAGGTGCTAAAACCTCATCAATAACCACAGTCATGCCTTGCATGGAGTTATTACTCCAACAGACAAATGCAGCTTAAGATATTTATTAAGATTTGGGTTATTTCAAGGAATCTAAACTGAGCAAATTGCTGAAACGTTTGGGTTTGGGTTTTTTTTCTTTGCCCAAGGGAATATGTTCTGTGGCTTTTGATTAAAGTTGACAGGATTATTTTCCTCTTTGCTGTACTTCTCTATTTAACTGTAACACGTGTTAACATTCACCTATATATTAGCACAGAGGAATTCCATCTAATTCTGCACTGCACATTTGTTAAGCTCCCCAGTGATGCAAACACCAGCTCCTAACAACTCCAGGTTCTGTCACCCACAGTTGGCCCCACGTTTTCTTTCTAATTGAAATGCTAATTGCTGAGCATTTTATGAATACAGTCGAGATCTACAGATGGAAACCAGCAAAATTAACAGGTTTTGGGGTTGGTTTTTTTTTAGCTACTAATTATATCTCTGAGTTTCTCTCTCTTCCCTTGTCTCTCCTTAATTTTTCATTGTGGTACTTGCAAAACATGTTCTGCTTTCAATGTGAAAATCAGAGGCATGTTGGGGTGGGGTTTTTTTTTCTAATGCAGAAATGAACTAACTCTATATGACATGCAACCATGCTCTAAAAATTACCTACTGGTATTTTTGCTTCCTTTTGTATTTTCTGCTTCTCTGTAGATTGCTGATGTTGAAATCTTTTGGATGAGATGTGACACTGACAGGTCCTACAGGCTGCCAGAGATTCCTTCAGTTTGGTTAGGAATTTCTCCTGGTGGGTACATTCTCAGTGGCATTTTCATGCCTGGGTTTTCTCTTTCTGTTCTCTGTAATGAGATGAAGGAAAGGGCCCCCTCCAGTCCAGCCTCAGACTCATAAATATTCTCATATTAAGATTACAAATTAGACAGCAAATAGATTTATTTTTTTTAGAGCTAGGATGAAGCAGACTCATTTTTAGTGGCTTAAGTTAATATTTTGTTCCACTCTCAAGTTAAATTTTATTCCACTCTCTTCATGAAACAGATCCTTGACACTGACACCTGGAATCACATCTCAGCTGTGGACTGGAACACTCCAGTTTCCCAGTCAGCTGCACACTTGAGGGATGCAGCAGAGCTCCTGCAATGGCCATTAACGCTGTGTCAGCCAACTCCTCTCAATCAAAGGCAGTTTTTACAGTGCAAAACATATCTCATTAGGCTACTTGTCCTAAAAAGTTAAGGAAGGATTTGGTATTTTCTGAGCCTCAACAGTTTTCTGGGACTCAACCCCCTCCCTGGGCAGCCTGGGCCAGGGTCTGGCTGCTCTTTTCCCTCCTGCCCAGTCCCCTGGAGCAGCTGAATCCATCCCCTCTGCTTCTGGCACTGTGAGCAGAGCCCAGCACCAGCCTCTCTGCGGTGTCCTACTTCATTTTCAGGAAATACTTACTCTTGTAAAACACAGAGCACTTGATATCACTCAGGGAATCTCATCAGGAACTGACTTCTAACCTGCTCAGGTTCCCTGTTGTTTGCAGCTGGAAAAGGCTCCTGTTTGTGAGCTGTTGTTTTTAGGCTGGCTTTGTCTAATTGTTTCTCTCCATCCCTTCTTGAGGGCCATGTACTTGTGTTTAACACCCCAGATGCTCTGGCTGCCCTGTCTCAGGAACAGCCAACCTGGCACTGCACTCTGATGGGTTAGGCAAAAACAAAGGGAGGCAAGGCAGTGGCAGCTCCTGTGGCACTCCTGTAGCCTCTTCACATTTGCTTGTAACTATACTGTTTTATAGATGAAACTGTCAGGGCCCAAATGACAAATACAACACATAAAAGAACAAAAAATGGGCAATAAATCACAAGTGACACTCCAGCCCATTGAAATGCAGCCAGGCGATGCTGCAGGAAGGAGGGAAGATTTCCTCCTGCTCTGCTTTCTGCCCAGCTCAGCAAGACAACCAGAAACCTTCAACCACCAGCACAACAATCACTGGGGACAGTGTGTGGAAAAGCAGGCTTAAAAATGCACTTTTTTTTCAGCATTCAGACTCATTCTTACCCCATTTTCCTTGTTGCTTGGACTTTACAGCACCTAGGTGCTCAGTTCCACCCCACCCAGGACAAGCACCCACTGGTGTCAACACTGAAGTATCAGGAGAAGAAGAAACTCCTCAAATGATAGTTGGATCTCCCAAAGCTTTGCTGTAAGGAGAGCACAGTCACCTGGGCTGGGAAATCCTGGGTTGTCTGTTCCCCAAAGGAGCATTTCAAGCTCAGAAAACATCTAAATCAACATTATGTGCATCAGCAGGGAGAGAAAATGAATGTGAATGCCTGTCCAGCCTGGGCTGCTACACTATATACTATATATATATTGGATTTTTATAAAGGACAAGCTAGGTAATAGCTAAACACACCTTGAATTCACACTGTTGGGTTTCTGTGCTAATAAACAAGCTGTGTTTTCATTAGCACATTCTAAATCTCAGAGTAAATCCCGTGACATCACCAAAATAAATCAAGCACATTGTGATTTAATAAATCATTGATTTCACTTGATTTTTTTTCCCACTCTGACAGCGGAATGGCCAAGAAGAGAATCTGACCCAGACTGTAGCACTAAATCTTGAGATGGATTGAATACACATCTGAAGAAATCTGGGTGTTTTATGATGTTGCTGACTTCACAAGGGAGAAGAAACCAACTGGGATTATTTTATGGCTGCTTTTAACTTGGTTATGAAATATGCTGCTCATTTAGACCTTCAGGTACACTGGGAACAAAGCATTTAAGNTTTTTTTTAATTATTATTATTTATATTTCTTTTAATTCTTCCCAATTCTTAAGGACCAGTTATTCTAGGAAACTTCTGCCTTCTTAACTTGTTGTATCTGATTTGTATCAAGAATTTAATCTCTGCAGACTGTACAACACAGAACAATCCCTTCCAGCTGCACGGGTAATTAACACTGGGTAGTAAAAAGGGTGTTCTATGGAAATCAGTCTTAATAACATCCAGCAAAGTAGTGGCTGCTCCACTAAATCACAAATGGAAATACTTTAATTTAAATACAAGGAGCTCAGACATATTTTAACAATTAAGAAAATGCCTGGAAGAATGAACCCCCTAATCATAATTCCAAGCAGGCTATTTTATCAGGATGCAGACAGAACAAAAACAGATGAGGGCCAAGTGAATACCAAATATGGCCAATTTAAACCCATTACAGTAAGTGTCTCCTGCAGAACAGCTCAGGCTTCCTCAGCAGCACTGGTTTGTTCTCTGCCTGCAAAGCCAGGAGTGCACAGTCACACTTGGGGGGGGACAAGATTGTTTGAGGGTATTTCAAGCTATTTTTGTCAAGGTTAACACTGCAAGCTAAATGCCAACCCCCACATCTGAATTAACTAAGCTCTTCATCAGTGATAATTATGGATTCACCACTACCAACAAAACTCATTTGCCTACTTTGGGTCTGGAGAATCAAAATCCCACAGCTGCCTTTACATGATGCTGTGAGTGAAGGAAAACTTTACTGAAGTGAGAATGGAAGGAAAAGTTGCTTTTGCTCCAGGCTGCTGAAGAAGGAGCAGCTCTGAAGGTCTTCAGGGCAAACAGCAGGTCATGCTAAAAATGGATATTATCTTATTTTTATATGCCAAGGAGGGAGAAAGGAAGGATGAAGAGGAAGCATTGATGATAAACTGCACCAGTAAGTGCTGGGATGAGTTGGAGGCAAGGATGGAGGATGTAAGTGCAGCAGAGCTGGCTGGAGAGCTGAGCTGCATTATTGTGGTGCTGCTGAAGAGGAAAACCTTTCAGAACTGGTAACAATATTCAGGAAGGCAGCCAAGAGTCTGGATTTTCATTATGCAGGAAGCATCAAAATCCCACCAGGACAGGCTGAGGGAGCTGGGATGGTTCAGCCTGGAGAAGAGAAGCTCCAGGGAGACCTTAGAGCACCTGACAGTGCCTGAAGGGAGCTGCTCCAAAGCCTGGAGAGGGGCTGTTTCCAAAGGCCTGCAGTGAAAGGCCAAGGGTTGAAATGAGACAGGAGTGGATGGAGATGAGAACTGAGGCAGAAGTTCTTTCCCAGCAGAGTGGTGGCCACTGGCACAGGGTGTCCAGGGAGGTGCTGGAGGAATTCCCTGTGGAAGGGAATGAATTCCTGTTGCTGTCCAGGAATCAGCCACGTGGGCTGGGGGAGGTTTTCTAATTCCCATCACAGTTGTGGCCACTGAGGAGGAAAAAGATGCTTTTTTTTTTCCCTTTGGATCACACAGCCTTTCAAGCATGAGAAGGGGTTGCAAAACTGATAAGGGGATTTCAGAGGCTTTTTAATCCATTTCACATGAAATGCTATTGGTGGGTATCATTCCATACTTTCTTTTCACTCTAAAAAATTAGTTTCTAGTAGGAGAGATTTATTTTTTGCCTTAAAAAAGGAAACAAAAGTCACAGATGTGACAGACAACCAGACTACCAACACTGCAAGCCAGCAGAGCTACCAACTCCTGCTCATCCCTCGGACACCCCAGTATCACCATTTCCACTCTTCCCAATTAATTCTGCCTGTTGGCTTGAAAAAAGCAATAATTTTACCACAGCCTGAATGCTGATGGCCCGGGCCTGACTTCCCCCTGTCACCTGTTCCCCCAAACTCACCTGAGATTCTGTGCTTTTTAATGCTCTTTGCTCCTGTTGGAAAATCAAGAGGTTTCCAAATCCCTGAAAACTTCATGAGCATGTAATTATCAGACAAAATGTGTCCTTTCCAAGCACACAGAAGATTTGCTGGAGCATTCTGGCCCAGCCTTCCAGCCACACATGACCTAACAACTGTGGGCTGAGCTTATTTTGGAGTTGGAAACCTCACAGTCTTGATTCACACGTGAGATGAGAGATATTAGAATCTCATACATCTCATCTCAGTTTGGTTTCACCCTAGACCTCAGGAATGGCATTGTTAGAAAGAAAACCATTGTAGCACTTTTTTTTTTTTTTACTTGATGCCAGAAAACACCATCCTCCCAACATTCTGCAGTGGAAAGAAAGAAACCATTAACATCAGGACTAACTCAAGCCATGCGACCCTACATTCAGTCGAAATTCCCTCGGTTTGGATCTAACAACACAGGAAAAGAAGAAAACCAAACTGAAATAACAGGGTGATGTGCATCTCTGTGGACACTGCCACTGAATTTGGGGATGGAGCAAGGCTGGATGTCTTCACAGCAGGCTGGGAGGAGCATTCCCAGGGTCACACAGACGATGGGCACATGCAGCGGAGCGGCGGGCGGGGGGCTCCTCGGTGGCAGAGAGGGAGAGCCAGGGGAAGAAATGGGACAGGAGGGTGGGTGAAGCAGTGGGAAAGGGGGTGTGGGAAGAGGAGGCAAAGCAAAGGAGACAGGATGGGAGTGATGAGTGGTGTGGAGGGAAGATCTGACCTGTTAGCTGGTCGTCTGCGGCGGGGGCGATGCGAATGTATGGTGTTGTAAGCTGAGTCACGATTATCGCAGCTAAGGCAAAGGAAGAGTCCCCAGGTCAGCATGCATGAGGAGAAAAGAAGCCAGACTGAAGCTAAGGCCAGCAAGAAGAATCTCCATCAGCAGTTTCATCAGCTCAACTCAGTACAAAGGAAACCCCAGCCAAGCCTCACCACCCCCACAACAGGTTCCCATCTTCGGCCGTTGAGTTTGGTGACTCCACAAATTCATTCCCTGCTGAGAACTATTAACCTCTCCAGCTTAACTGGAATTATTTCCACTTTTTGTTCTCCTAATAATACATTTCTCCTAGAATTCTTTTTGTTTTTTCCTGGAAAGCATTTTGGATTGACTTTTCTTGCACCCACTTGGCTCTCCGTTCTGCCAACACCCCCTCTACGCATCCACTTGACTTGCAGCACACACACTGCTGGGTTTTTAGTGATGCACCTACCAAATTTTCTGAGCTCTGAGCTTCAAGTTGGAAGAAAAAGCTGAAAAACCTGAATGGTTTGAGTGCCTGAAGTGTTCAGAGTTTTCCAGTCAGAGCTGTAACAATCACTGTCTGGTACAGGTAACTATCACCACGGCTCACATTCATAAAATCTCATTTTTCTTTCTTCTAAGTTTGCCTCTAAATGGTTAAGCACACTGTGATGCATATACATTAAGGAATATTTAAAAAAAATAAATAATAAAAATTAAAAGGTCAGATCCAACACGATGCAGCTGGAGAATGATGCAAAGAAAGAAAAAAAAATATTGGAAAATTAAGGACAAAATGATATGAAAGATCACTCATTTACACAGAACAGCCTGGGTGCTATTAGAAATGTGGCAACGAGTGAGGAAAATAGATCATCTACCATCTGCAGACAATTAAACTCAAAACTGCTGCTGCATAATATTTTGAAATATCCCTCTGCAACACTGAAGTGCAGTGTTGATAGTAGCTGCTGGAGAACTGTTGCTATTGGATTGAAAATATGATAATCTCTTTTTTTTCCTCCCTCATAATTAATGCAAGCCTTCCAATATTGCAGGATTAGAACAATGATGTCTCCCTCTTGAGAGCTGGGATCCTAGGAGAGAACCAAGATGCTTCCATCCAGCCAGTGTTTGTAAGTCATCCCAGGAAATATAGTCTTAATATCAATCACAAACCACCACCAAGTTGCTAGCAATAAACTTGGAGGAGTTTTGGAATGTTTTCAGCTCAGCCTGCTGAGATTTGACAGTCATTTAGCTTGCAGAAAGGGCTGGGATATGAAAGGCATATTTCAAGGGAAATATGACAACCTTTATTACCACTGGTAGCAAAAGCTCTTCTTGTCTTTTGTTTGTTTAATTATCTTGTCCAAATTAAGAGGGGTGGGAAACCTTGCATTCTCACACGTGTTGGACCCAGCACAGCATTCCTGGTGACATCATGTGGAGTGGGAAGTGGAAGTTTCTGCTCAGGGGTTCTGCTGGATCTGGGGTGAGAACACTGTGTATTTATCTTATATTTACTCCTTTGGTTTTATTTTAACAGAAAACACAGAAGCACAGAGTGGGCCATGGAATGAACTCAGGGAGAGAATCCCAATGAGCTCAAGTTGGTCCCAGGGGCACCAACAACTCTGAGGTTGTCTGGAGGTGGCACCAGTTTTCTCCAGGAATGGCCTAAAGCATCTCCTTCCAGCTTTAAAACCACCAAGCCTGACCTTGTAAAGACAAGAGCAGCCCAGAATACAAACATTTTGGAACCACTAGCAGGGTCTGAACACCAGCTGCTGTAGCAAGGAGCACTCACAAGCTGCACCATGATGGGAAGGAGCACACTGGTGGAGCTGAAGCAGCTTACAGCTCCAATTATTAGCATTTTTAATTACTCTAATACAGCCAGGAAGTTTATAAGCATGGAAATGTGCTCTACAGAAGCCTTCCAAGAAATCTCTGCTCCACTGAGGACACCTCTGGTTCCCAAGTCCTCACAACAACCCCTCACAGGCTTCACAGAGGTGTTCTGAAGAATTATTCTGAACCACCACCACCTTCAAAAGAGAAAGGGATGGAGATTTGTTTAAAGGTAAAGCTGCATTTTCCTGTATCTCCATCAGCAAATAGCTCAAAGTGGCCTGTTGCTAGGGGAGCAATTCCAACCCAGGAGGTTCCCCTCTCTCCTCAAATCAAAGAGGAACATTTTGCAGTCAGTCAAGTAATTGAAATAGTTGAAGCCTCCATTACTGGTTAGGAATACAAATCTCCAAATAATTTCAGATCCATTCCTCTAATCATCTGTTGTGGTTTCTGAGGTAGTCCACCCCTGCTGCCACTGAAGCTACAGGAAAGGAATGACACAGGATTCCACCTGAATGTGGAATTCAGCTCTCATCTTGCAGTTTAGTTTAGTTATCTGAAAGTTTTCTATGGTTTAGTAAGCTGTCCGTTAGTAAATTACAATTAAATCTACTTGGTTTGGGGGAAAAAAACCCAGGAACCTGTTAAAGAGCAATAAAAATGGATTTTTTTTCACATTAAGGAGCCTTTCAACAGAGGCAACTCTGCTAACATTTCTGATTTTTGAGTCCTGAGATTTCCCTCCATCCTTATTTAGATTTCTTAGTGGTGGTGGAATTAAGAAGTCTATGGGTAGGGGAAATCTGCTTAGGGAGATGTGTGATCTCCTTGCAAGGATTCCAGGGCACAGGGGGAAGTTTCCAGGTGCCCAAACCACAGTGGTAGTACTCACAGCAGTGCCTTCTATTCTCTGTCTCCAAATAATTCTGGAATGGTTTGGCTTGGAAGGGACCTCAAAGCTCATCCAGTTCCAAGGACACCTCCCACTAGAGCAGGTTGCTCAGAGCCCCATCCAGCCTGGCCTGAGAAACTGCCAAGGATGGGGCTTCCCCCACCTCTCTGGGCACCCTGTGCCAGGGTCTCCCCACCCTCCTGGGGAAGAAATTCTTCCTAATAACTAATCTGAATCCACCCATCCCTAGTTTGAATCCATTCCCTCCAGTCCTGTCATCCTGCTTTTACACCATCACTTCTTTGAAGTTGCCCCCAGCTAGAGGTGCTCAGAACGTGAAGCTCCAGACAGATCCTCCCCTCCAGAGTGAAATCCAGCAGCAGCAGGATTCTCTTCCCTGCTTGGAGGATCAAACCTCCAGCTCCTGGTCTCAATTACACAGACTTGTCTCACAAATGGCAGTATCATGTCCTGACAGCCCAATAAAGATAGCTGATCTGCACCGTGGAAATGAAGAACATGATTTCTCCACTCTTCTTTTCTAAAGCAATTAAGATAAGATAATTGCTGAGGAGCAAGGGGTAATTTTTCACTACGGGTGTATAAGCAGCTCGTGTGCACTCAGCAGTTTTACAACACTGCCAAAAATAGGATGGTGAGATCATATAAAAAAACCCACAGTGGCTATTCTGGTTTTAAACTTTCAAGCAGCCAAGCTAAAAAAAAAAATATAAAAATGAGCAATATGTTTGTTATTAAAAACAAACAAACAAACAAAGCAACCAACCTAGATTCTAGCAACTCAAGCTAGGGGAGCAAATGAGCTGCTTCACATTCTGGAGCAGGTTTAGCTGCTGCTTTTTAGCCCCAGAAAGACATGAGCAGGTTTGCAAAGGAAAGGTCAGCAAGCCGCAATACAGGACACATGACAGAACATGAACATACCTTTTGTGGCTACCCTGACGCAGTCGATTTTGGTTTCCTGTGTCAAATAAAGAGGGAAAAGGTCACATCTTGTGTTTCCAAGCAAAGAAACCCATCCTCCATTGTGTTCTTGAGAGCACCGATGAAATGTCAGAGGAGTGGGCAATTCATCTGCCTCATTATGTATTTTAAGTGGTGATTAAGCAGCTCTGAGGTGCTTTTGTAAGGTGGACAAACCCTGCTTGGGCAGGGTGCAGAAAGATTTCACTTCAGATTCCTCTGGAAGTAGGAAATATGTGAAATATATTCACAGGGCAATTATTCAGCTTTTTTAACTTGGGCAACACAATGACCTTGGGAGTTGTTTTGGCTTTTTTGCTTTTTCCTACAGATAGTTCAAGGCATCCTGCTAGACCGTTTGAGTAAGAAAAAATAATCAATGGTGTTTCACATTTCTGCACCCTCAGAGCACTGTGAAAGAGGGACCATTATGGTTTCTGGCAGAAAACATTTCCAGGCTGTCAGCACAGACAGCCAAAGCTTATCAGGAATTGAAGGGCTCTGGGTAGGTCTGTCCAGGAAATGAAAAACAATTCCAGGAAGAATTAGTCTGATGAAACATGATCTGCAAAAGACCTTTTTACACTATTTTCATTTCTGTTCCATCTACTTATTTCTCTTTTTGCAGAAGGAAAGGAAAAAAAAAAGAAGGAAGGTGGTTTCTAATTCAACCAGGGCAACCAAATGAGATAAAGGGAGTTGCAGATGTTATGAACTAAGGTAATGAGACTGGACAGGCCAAGACAAGATTCCCTAAAACCCACAATCAAGTTTGGCTTAAACTTAACAAAAGGAATCACAAAGCTCTTCCAAGAAACAAAACAAAGACAACAAAGAAAGGAGGAGAAAAACCAGCCAAAGACACACACTGGGCAGCTTTCAGCTAATCAGACTGGGAACCCCTAGCCCCTGCTGACAACAGGTGCTGTTTGCTCCTCTTTCCTGCAACCTCTAATGCTTAAGTGATGGTGTGTTTGGAAAACCACTGGGTTTTTTCAGGTCAGTGTGATTCAATTCACTAAATTCCATGGCAATTCCATTTTCCAGTCAGCCACTCAGCTGGGGCACCTCGCACCTCTTCTTCCCACACAGACACAGCCCTCCTGGCCCAACACTCACCCCGTTGGCTCTGCTAGCAGCTTGAAAATAGATGCTGTAGCTTTTGTGGGGCAGGAGGGGAGTGTTCCAGAAGCCACTGTAGGTTTTGTTGTCCCCCACAGTGAAGGGCTGAGCAGCTTGTAAACCGTTGGCGGGAAACTCGGCGGCGAAGTAGTACTGGGAGTTGAGGAGGGAGGCATTCTGGAAATGGATGGGCACTGGGTAGCACTTGAGGATTTCTGTGGTTTTTTTGGTCCTCCGTGGGCGTTCTTCCTCCACAACTATTTGGTAGACACTGAGACAGTGGAAAAAAAAAAAAGAAAAGAAATGCAGGGGTTATTTTAAGACTTGGGCCTGTTGATTCATACTAAAGCCATAACAGCTGCACCTGCCAAGCAGGGTCAGGCTTTCCAACAAATTCAGCTTGTTTGGGGAAAAAAACACCCTAGGAATGTCTGGGTTGAATGGAGCTGCAGAGCTCAGCCAGTCCTGCTTGAGAGCAGGGCCAGCTCAACTAGAGCAGGGTGCTCAGAGCCTCCTCAAGCCCCACCTGGGATGGGGTCTCCACCACCTCCCTGGGCACCCTGCTCCAGTGGCCACCAGTCTGGTGGTAATTCTTACCTGCTGCAACACTTGGACAGAAAAAAGAGACAGCTTGATTAGTGTTAAAATGTAGAATTGGGTATTATTTTGTTCACAGAACTCGTTATAGAGCTATAGGTTCCCTTCCCTAATCTATTTATCTTGTCTCAACGAAATGAAATGAGCCACTAAGATAAAAATGAAGCAATAAATTACAAGAGACAGGGAACAGTATTTGCTTAACTGTTGACTTTAGAACTGTTCCTAAAAGCACACAAATTACAGTGTTTTGAATTTTCCACTGTGACTGAAGGAGACTAAAACACCCTTTGGGTGGAAGTGACTCTCACCCAGCAATGAGCTTTTACACAGCTTAAGAGAACTGTCTTTAAAAGCATCTCTGCCTTTTCCAGAGCAACTTATTTCCAGCTTGCCTGCTTTGCTGGGACCTCCAGGGACCTGTCCACCCCTCTCCACCATGAAGGTGCTGTGGACACTGGAGCAGGAGCAGAGAACTGGGGGGTTCTGCTGGGGTGTGAAGGACATCATCATCATCATCATCCAGTCCTCACAGTGGCCATCAAACCTGAGCTCCAGCAACCATGAGAACTACTCAGCTCACATGTAGACACCTAAATGGAGATGTTTTCACCTGATACTGAGCCCCACACAGAAATCCAAACAGCTAGTGGTGCAGCCAGGGAGGCAAACAAAAGAAAGCCAATGGAAGGTTTTCATTAGCTGATTAATTCCATGCTGAGTAGTAAATGAAGGTCAGCACATGGCAACTTGTCTTGATCTATCTGTAAAAACCAGCCATAAAATATCTACATCACAACCTTGTTTTTTTCTCTTCCAATCCATGATTTTAGCAGTTCATTTTCCAGAATAAAAAGCACAATTGCTTAGAGCTGGGGTTCCAAGGAAGAGAGAGTGTTTACTACTCAGCTACAAACAATCCACAAGAAATAATGTTTGGAAATTTAAATGGAGGGGGAAAAAAAAAGGCAGAAGATGCAAACATCTCTTCTTGCAAGGTCGTGGAGCTGGATACAAGTGGCTAATACCACAGCAGAGATAAGAATCCCTGTCTCACTAAAGCATGATGGATAGAAAACAGAGTTATTTGGCTGTCGCCTTCAGGAGACTATTGTTCCCTTTTTTATCACAGCAGGAGTGAACAGAAGAGGAACCTCAGACCAGATAAACTCAGATGACATGTTTCACTACTGGGTAAAATGAGGCTTCTTTTCATTTTTCACTCGGTAATTACAGTTTGGAGATATTTGAGAAACAAATCTGTCATTAAAATGTTCTTTTTTTTGTGAACTCCAGCACATGCACGACTCCCTGTACAGTACATTTCAAACTCCTGCCACCTATTCATCTTCAGATGCATTAAAGAAAGAACCAAGTTGACTGGAGCAATTGCCAAACTCCAAATGCCTTTTCATCCTTACTCCACGAGGCAAATTAGATTTGCAAGCATCTAGACCTCAAATCTATTTGCTCTTTAATAATTTAAGCACTGAAAGGTCAAGCAGCTCTTTTCTCTTCCCCTTTATCAAAGTCCAAGTGCTAATGAAAAATAACTCAACCCAGCCTGCTGCCCCTTTCCCACTGGCTGCTGTTTCTCTGATCTACATTAACAAGTTCTAAGCACCTAGGTCAACAGCAACCTGACAGAACTTGATGAGCCATTCCTTCTGGATTTGTACAAACCAAAGCATCTTGCTAATGAATTTTAACAAATTAGCCTGATTGGAATCACCAGCCAGGAGCTTCCTCTCCTTCTCACTACTCAGATTGCTGGTTTTGGTAGGTAAGAGACTTCCACTGGACACCCACCCCTCAGATATTTACAGATATTCATCAGCTCCCCTCTCAGGCTGCTCCTCTCCAAACATCCCCAGGTCCCTCAGCCTTTCTCCACAGGGGGATCTATTAGAATTCATCCTACAACTTACAATTTCCAACTCCTGGAAATTATCTCTGCACTGTATCTTGAAAGGGAAGAGGGAAATGACTTTTGAAAGGACAGGAATTAATAATTTAGTTAGCAGGCAAACAGAAGAAGGCCACGAGAAATTGCCACCAGGTCTCCTCCTGCTGAGGCAGGTTGTGTATTTATCACAGGGGGCGTTAAATCCAGGTGACAGTGACACCCCCCAGGTGAGCAAAAATAGGCTGAGAGTGACCTGATGTTGGTACAGGTGGAATAAGGATTAGATAACACCTCCCTAACCTTGGATTTTAGGGAGCAGAGGTCAGACCAAGGAGTTTTAAAAGGACAAATGAGCATCTCTACTAGTGATTATTTGGGAGATCAGAGATTTTCTGGGTTTTAGCAAAACCTTTAGCTCCTAAAAGAAGGAAAAAAATGAAGCTTAAAAAAACCCAAATCATTTGGCATGAACACAAGGATCAGATAAGAAAATACATATCTCAGAGTAAAGAAAACCAACCCACCAATCAAGCAACACTTCCAAATTAAGGCTGCTGTACCCATGCCAACAAGGCATGTGAAATTATTCTTTATCAAGTATTAAGTGCTTTAAGGTATTGTTAACTTAATTGTATTTTAATTATTATTTATACTGGTATGTATTTTATATTGGGTTTATGATGTTACATGTATCTAAAGAGAGAAATCAACATGTCATGCAATATATATTAATGATATATCATTATAAATTATTATTATTATTATTTAGAATAAATGGTATTAAAAGGTATTGTTCAGGCACTAAGATCTAATCTGCAACGGGGAAAAAAGAGGTGATCCAGGCAATAATTCAAATTATACTGACAACAGAGAAGCAGTGAAGAAAAAAAACAACTTTTTTTTTGTAGAGACAGCCTCAAAGACTTGCAAGTTCAGTATTTACAATGGGGATTTTCTGGGCAAAACACACCCAAGCAAACCTCTCTTTAGCACTGCCATGGGTTTAGCCAGGCAATGCTCACACTTCTCCCATGGGCAGCATTATGTTGCTGGAAGTTAAAGGTATTTTTGCTTCTTCTTTCCTCCAGGGGAGGATGTGACAGTGAATTCAGTTCCCTTGAGACCAGAAACACTTGCTGTGGAATATCTTCTGTATTTCTTCAGATGGGCTCTGAAATTGGCCAAGCAATGGTGGTGGTTCTGTGCAGCCAACAGTGCTCCTGGTACTGAGATCTGCAGACTGGCAAGGGCATCAGAACTCTCCTCTTAACCCTCCCATCCTCCTAAATACTTCATATTGATGAAAATATTAATTTGTTTTGTTTTTCTCCCTGGGTATCTCTAATTAGTTCAAAAGTGGTGCCCAAGGATGATTTGGAAGTGATGCTGCCATACTGGTGTACAAGGGACTGCCAGAACTACCACCAACAGGATGCCAAGGACCAATTCCAGCCACACAAGTTACATCTATTCCAAGATTATGGAGTTTTAGGTGTAGAAATGAAGTTGGAACCAGATGATCTCTAAGATCCCTCCCAACCCAAACCAGTCTGTGACTCCATGATGGTATTTCTGGCAAAGATTAAACTTCTCTGCTGTTTCTGAGACAACACCACCCTACTTCTATCCATCCAGTATCAGCTTCTTCAACTGTCATTGGAAACAAGATGCTTCAGAGCCTTATAAATAGATTAAGCCCCTCCAAGTTCCAGAGTGAGGAGCTGAGGACACGTGCCCAAGAAGATCCCATCATCCCACCCCATCCTGCACATCATCTGTGAGATCCAGCTCCCACCCTCAAGCTGCTCAGCTCCTTTTAGCCTCCATCCTCCAGGCACTGGCTGGAAAATGCAGAGTGTGGCTGCTTCTGGGCTGCAGAGGGACTTGCTGATAGCTCAGTTGTGGCTCTCTGCTGCTGGCCAAGTGACTTTGACTGTAACACAGCCTGTGTTCAGCACTGCTGCTCAGCTGGGTCTTTCCACCCAAAGATCTCCAAATGTGGGAGAAAATGACTGTTTATGCAACATTTACAGTGTTTGCTGTGTTCCAAGGGGTCCAGGGGAACAGTGTGACACACAAACCTTGTTTTCTGAGGCCACCAGGATAAAATCAGGTGTCAACTTTCACTTAGTGATGCTCCAGAAGGTTTCACTCTTCTCTTGGATGCATTACCCAGCACAAACAACCCAAGCAGTGCTTCCTTTCTTCATTTTACCAGGTTTAATTCCTACTGAGCATGAGGGCTCTGTCCCTCTAGACACCAGGAATATTGATCCAGCTCCACCAGGCTTTGCACTCTTAATTTCCAGCCCAAGCAGCAGCAGCAGTGACTGAAATGATGCTGGTCTAGGCTGAACTAACCTCAGACTGCAGATTCTCCAGGGCTTTCAGACTGCAGAGCTCAATAAAATTGGGATGCTTCCTACTTCCTTGTGGTCTGCTCACAACACAGCTTGGAAATGAAGAAGCAGGGATGGAGAGTGAGGGAAAGAATTCCACAAAGAACTTCTGGTGGGCATCATGGAAGAGCCAAGTTGAAAAAAATAGATTAAATAAATCCCTCCAGACAGTTATAGACACAGCAGCTTCTTATCAAGTTGTTCCCAACCACACACTCCTCCATTTTCCTTTAGAAAGGAAGGTGCTATTTGCATTTCTTTTCATTTTAGAGACACTGATTGTAGGCAGCTAGGACCTGGCGGTCGGAAGATATCGCGCTGTACGGGAAGATAGAGATAAGAACCCCCCTCCGGATAGCCAGTAGCGGCCAGTCTGAAAGTTAGCAGACACTTGTGACGTTGTAAACCCAGGCTATAAAAAGCGATGCCACGCACTAATAAACGGCCATTTTTGTCACCCAGCATATAGGTGTTAACGAGCTAATTGTGTCTATTACAAGAGAGGTTACCTCGCTTCTAGCGAGAAGGATACCCCGCTTTCTGCGGGAAGGCGTTTCCCCGCCTTGTGCGGGAAGGGTTTCCTCACTCTTGTGAGAGGATAAAGGTTTACCCCACTTTTTGGGAAGAGGTACCCTGTCTTGTACGGGACGGATTTCCTCGCTCTAGCGAGAAGTTAAAGGTTTACCCCACTTCTTGTGGGAAGGTGTTCCCCGTATTTTACGGGAAGGATTTCCTCGCCTTGTGCGAGAAGCAACAACTGATCTGCAGAAAGCTGCACAGATTGTCCCCTCCACACACCAGGAATAAACCCAGCAGGGATGGATCTTCTGGGCCAGCCTTCCTACCACAGGAATCCCAGCATGGCAGGGGTGGGAAGGGACCTCTGAAGATCACTGAGTCCAACCCCCCCTGCCAGAGCAGAGCAGAACTAGATGCTGGCTGTGAGAAAATATTAATTACAGCTGAAAGGTTGGGGAAGAAATATCAACTCAATTACAGTCCTGGATTGTAAATAAAGGGCAGAGTGGGAAAAAAAAATAAATAATCCTTTAGTTCCAGAGGTTTGGGTTAATAAAAAGAAGCAGTAGAACATTAGTCTCAAGCTGAGTGCTCCCTAAAAGGCCACCTGTTATTAATCTTCCCACCAGGCACCAAATTTCAAGTAAATTAGGTCAAGATGAAAGATTTTCACTGCTGATTTCTTTTACTTGACTAATTTAAAGCTTTATCTGGCTATTTTCTTTTTTTTTCTCTTTGATGTCACTGCAATTTAGTAATTAGAAATTTGTAATAAGCAGGAGGACGTGGCAAATTCTAATGAGAGGTTAGAGATCACACACAGGCTGCAAAATTATCACCTTGTGGCTCATCAAAATAGACAGCAACTAGCACTTGCTTCTAAAAACCTTCATTTCAGGCAGATTGGCTGCTTCTCAGCACCAGCCTGCAGCAGAGGTGGTCCTGCCACCTTGGAAAGCCAAGTGCTTGGTTTGATGTCATTTTATTTAATTTAATTTAAATTTAATTTTAGGTGTTTTCTACCCCCCAGATTGCCAGCAGTGGAATGGGACTGACTTAAAGTGTTATTTTTAATCTATTTATGAATAGATTTCTGGTGATCAGTTTACCTGAGTGTGGAGTCAGATGAATTATCAAAGACTTAACAGAATGTGAGCAGGTTGCAGTCACTCCCAGTCCAACAGCATGACCTTAAAATCCTACCCTAAATCACAAGAACTCAGCAATATTATCTATTACTGCAGGCCAAAATGTGCCATTATATCATAAAATGAGATTTCCATTGTCTGAAGAACTGTGTTTTCTATTCAGAGTGCAACAAATTTTGCTGCAACTATGGCAATTTATTTCTGGTAGCAAGCCAGGAAAGATACTTGCAATGAATTTGCATTTATGATACTTGGAACAACCCAAAGAACATTTCAAAGCTTCTTAATCAGCTTTATGTTCTTTGCTTAATTTCTTTTTAAAAAGAACACAGAGGAAAAATGATAAGTTCATAAATACAAGATAAAAATATCTTGGTAGTGCAAGTGAGGTGCTTTATAAGCCAATATCACACCATTTAACTCACCAGTTTTCAGGTTGCCAAGGCCAATTTAGAAAACAACTGGAAAAAAAGGAGTCAATTCTTGTCAGGGATGAATAGAAATTAAAGAAAGCAAACCAGGCTAAAAGAATTTGGTCCAAAAATGAAGTTAGATCTGAGGGAAATAGTCAAAACTGAAAGGCATGGCAGAGAATTGATGATTTTTCTCCATCTGCTGCAGGGAAAAGACAATATTGCTGCACACTGGAACTGAACAGATCTACAAGGGATAAACAAGGAAATTCCAGGTGGCTGCACCAACCTGCAAGAGCCTGGGACATCACCCAGCCCAGCTCTGATATTCAAAGCAAGTTGCAGATCACTTGCAGATGGAAATCCTGCTTCTGCCTGGGACAGAATAACTCAGAATCACTGAGCTGGTTTGGTTGGAAATGAGCTTGAGGATCATGGAGTCCAAGCTTTAACCCAGCCCTGCCAGGGCACCACTGCCCCATGGCCCTCAGCACCACAGCTCCAACTCTACATCTTAATAATTATTAGATTAAAGCTTTTTTTGGGGTCTTTTCCAGCTACAATGACTCTCTGAAGTATTCAGAGCAGCAACCAGCTCATGGCCTGTGAATGACACCATGTTAACACTGCAAGAGCAAGATCCTGCTGGATGCTGCTGAGCTGGGCAGTGGCAATTCACAGCTGAATTGGGCTGGGGAATGAAGCCAGCAGATGTATTAAAATGTGTGGCTTGTAAGTAGAGGGAGAATGTTGATTTTTCTCCCCTTTTCAAGGTTTCTCTGCAACCTGCTGCTTTGTGTGTGGCTCAGAAAGGGAAATATTTGCTGAGGCAGCTGAATGAATACACAAGGCAATTGCAACAGGTTGGGGTTTTTTTGATTCAAAGCTTGAAATCTGCTCCCTCCTCATTAAAGAGCTGAATTTTTTTACATCTAGGGGATGGGAGCTGGAGCTGGGAGAGGCAAATTCCAACAGGTCCTCTGTGGTGGTGGTTGAAGAAGTGGTTCTTGTTTTCTCCTCCTGCCAGATGCTTTCATGGGAGGGAGAAGCAGCAGGTACAACCAAAAAAGCAACCTGAGGCACAGACAGGGTTTTTTTTGTGCAGATTCTTGCTGTGGGACAGCAGGACCACAGCAAAATCCTCCTCTCTCAAAGCTATCACCTTAAATCAAGTGGGTGCTGGTGCAGGCATTGGGAAATTGAGATTACTGTGTTCATTTTCATCCTTCCTTCTCCATAAAACAAAAAAAGGCTCTGCAGGGCACTGTGAGCAGCAGCACAGAGAGAAAAAAACCAGTTTGTGGCACTGTCCCCAGTTTCTCAGGGCTGCTGTGGGTAGACACAAGGCTGACCTGCTGCTGGGGAAGGTAGAAAACTCTCCCTGCTCCCTGCACTGGGATTAGGTGGCATGGAAACCCTGGCAGTGTGACACTGCCTGGCTCTCCCCCCAGGATATCTGGCCAGAGATAAAAGATGCTGCAGAGTCCAGGATTAGCAAACACAGATGAGCTACTGCCCTAGGAGACAAAAACAGCCTCAGCTCTGGCTGCAGTGAATTCATTTGCCCTCATCTCACCTCCCCCTGGCAATTTCTCCCTAAATTCCATGTTTTTAGGGGAGGTTGCAGGGGGGTTGGAGTGAGATGAGCTTTGCTCAGAGCAAACCTACAGCTTTTCTCCCTTCTGGCACCACAGGGTCAGGTAACTAAGTGTCCCACCACACCACACCTCATCATCTAATTGAAATATAGGATGTGTTGGTTGGGAAGGGAGCTCCAAAGGTCACCCAGTCCAACCCCCTGCACTCAGCAGGGACATCTCTGACTGGCTCAGGCTGCTCAGAGCCTCCTCAGCCCTGCCCTGGGATGTCTCCAGGGATGGAGCCTCCAGCACCTCTCTGGGCAGCCCATTCCAGTGTCTGCCACCCTCAGATTAATGATTTTTTTTCCTAATATCCAACCAAAATCTCCCCTTTTCCAGTTTAAAACCATTAATTGCTATTAATTTAACCAGCATCACCTACCTGACACATCTGTACTTGTTTCCAAGCTTCAGTTCACCACTGGATAGGGACTTTCTATTTGAGCTGTTTATTCACATGCTCCCAGAACCAAAATTGCTTCTTTTTCCTCTCTAAAGTTTATTTTGTATTTTCAGAAAACAACCATGTGTTCCCTTGGCATTAACTGGCTGAAACAAGTCTGGTTTTCCCAGACTCTTCCCATGTTACACAGGGTTGCCAATTCCCAGATCATTTCTGGATTCCCTGTGACCCCTGGAGCTGTGGTGCTGAGGGCCATGGGGCAGTGGTGCCCTGGCAGGGCTGGGTTAACAGTTGACTTGATGACCTTAATGATCTCTTCCAGCCAAAATGACTCTAAAAAAGCCAAGTGAACCAAAGCAGAGCCTCAGAGCAGTGCAGCAAACCTTTCAGCTGTTAACTGTAGTCAAAAGCCATGAAAAAAACCCTATCAGTGAGCTATGAAACTGCAAACTAATCTCTTTAGAGATGTGGAATAATCCCTTCTCTCTTTTCTTTCTGGAATTGCTCTAGCAATGTGTTATTTCTCCCAGATTAATTCTTATTAATCACACTGCTAAATGACAGAGAGAATTACGTGCTGGGGTCTCAAGTGACACAAATTGCTACTTAAAGCCATCAGGGAACTCTGCTGCTTTTTCCCAGGGATGATAACAGGTCCAGGGAAATTTCCAGAGGAGCCAGTGGGACAATGGGAAGCTGCACCCAGGTGACAAAACCATAAATTCTAACTCCAGTCCCAGGAAAAATCCAAGGACAAGTTCTGCTGCAGAACAAAAAAGAATTACAGTGTTTTTACAGCACAGGCAATTATTGTGCTGTTGCCTCAATGAAAGTGAAATTGACCCTTCTGCTGTAAATAATTTTCCTTGTTGCTATAAAGGAGAGACAATTACTGGTGTGAATAAAACCCTGACATCCTCAAACACATCTCCCAGTTGCATGGAGGGTTGTAAAACCAGTTTGCAGGCAGGAGCTGACCCTGCACAGGACAATTCCTTGATATTTGCAGAGATCCATGTCTCTAAATCCCTGATGGGTGGGTGTCAAGAAGACAGGGACAGTCTCTTGGCACTCATGCCCAGCTACAGGATGAGGAGTAATGGCTCCAAACTGGAGCAGAGAAGGTTCCACATCAGCAGGAGGAGAAACTTCTTCCCTGGGAGGTGCCAGAGACTGGAACAGATCCCCAGAGAGGCTGTGGAGTCTCCTCTGGAGGGATTCCAGCCCTGTCTGGGTGGATTTCTGAGTGATCTGCTCTAGTTCTGTCCTGCTCTGGCAGGGGGGTTGGACTGGATGATCTTTGGTCCCTTCCAACCCCCTGGATCCTGTGATTTTGACACCCAAAGAGGATAAAATGTATGTGCTGTTGCACAGGACCTGGGTAACTCTGCCTCTGTGTGTTCATCTGTCAGATTTATAGCTTTATTTCACTTTAATTCTCCCCTCCTCATTCCCTACATGCTCATCCCTTTATCTGCCCCCCTTCACCTCCTAACTAGCTCCTTTCCTCTGCCAGTGAAGTGCCTGCTGTGTCACTGCTGCTACAGGACTCATCTTTACCTCCCCATGCAGATAAATAAGGGATAAAACTACTTTTTATTATTATTATTATTGCTTCTAATACTGTTTGTGTCTATGCAACAACTCCAAGTGGTATTATTTTAATCTTGAAAGCAGGAGGGCTGTGCTATAGCTGTGTGAGATAAAAAAGACAAGCAACAAATCATTCTGCTCCTAATCTAACCTGCTCCATCAAATCTCTTTGAATCACTTCCAGCTTTGGTTTGTTGGGTTGGTTTTTTCACTCAGCTGGTTCAGACTTGCCCAAAAAGGCCCATTTTCTGTTGAAGAAGTTGTCTGCCTGAGCACAGGCTCTGACACCCTCACAGCAAAGAACTTTCTTCTCCTGGGCTCCAGTTGGTGCCCAGTGCCCTTTGTCCTGTCNTTTGAATCACTTCCAGCTTTGGTTTGTTGGGTTGGTTTTTTCACTCAGCTGGTTCAGACTTGCCCAAAAAGGCCCATTTTCTGTTGAAGAAGTTGTCTGCCTGAGCACAGGGTGGCATTTCCACTGTGTAGACTTACACAGATATACCCTATAACACAACAAGGAGTATTTTATAGAATAAAAAGCCCACATTATAAGAAACACTGAATATTCTGAGAAACCCAAGGGGTGTTTTCATCCCTGCCCATCCCAGACAAACAGAAATTACCCACAATTTTAGCACCAGGATGAAAACAGCCATTCACTACAGGTGGAAACTCTTCCTCTAGTAACAAAAGAATTATTTTCTGATGAGAGTTGAGAAGCCAGAAGGGAAACCATCCTAAACCTCTGATAACCCTGCATCTCTCTCCTCTGGATTTTCATTTATTCAGAGGATTGAGCTCATTACTGGTCCTCATTCAAAACAAATCTCCCCATTCCTCTCTTTTCTCCCCTGAAAAGCAGGCATCTATTGTTCTAATCAATGCCTTACACAGCACCCTGTAAAAAACCTCTGTCAATTAGAAATTCATTAATGAATCCTCCACAACACTCAAGAATCTGAGCTCCTGCCTTTCCGGTTTGGTTTCTTTTTGACTTCTTTTTCTGCTAGGACAGTCAATGAAACCAGAAATGCTTGATGAATGTTCCAGGCCATGTTGTTTAAACTGGCTAACTTACTGACACTTGGTTATCTCCACTCTGGGAAGTAAACAAGGAGAGGGAATATTAAAGACAGTAGCTCAGCATAAAAAATGTGATATGCCCTTGAACTTATAACACTGCAGTAAGCAATTACCTTAAAGAAGCCACCCACACAACAGAACTATGGCTTTGTTCCTTATCTTCAAAGAACAAGCCACTTGCATCTGGATCAAATCCTTTAAACAATACAGGAACACTCCACATCAAAGCACTTGCCTTTTCTTCAGCTATTTAATTTAATTAGAGCTAATACAGACATGAATTTAGACACTGATTGCTGNTGTGTTATTTCTCCCAGATTAATTCTTATTAATCACACTGCTAAATGACAGAGAGAATTACGTGCTGGGGTCTCAAGTGACACAAATTGCTACTTAAAGCCATCAGGGAACTCTGCTGCTTTTTCCCAGGGATGATAACAGGTCCAGGGAAATTTCCAGAGGAGCCAGTGGGACAATGGGAAGCTGCACCCAGGTGACAAAACCATAAATTCTAACTCCAGTCCCAGGAAAAATCCAAGGACAAGTTCTGCTGCAGAACAAAAAAGAATTACAGTGTTTTTACAGCACAGGCAATTATTGTGCTGTTGCCTCAATGAAAGTGAAATTGACCCTTCTGCTGTAAATAATTTTCCTTGTTGCTATAAAGGAGAGACAATTACTGGTGTGAATAAAACCCTGACATCCTCAAACACATCTCCCAGTTGCATGGAGGGTTGTAAAACCAGTTTGCAGGCAGGAGCTGACCCTGCACAGGACAATTCCTTGATATTTGCAGAGATCCATGTCTCTAAATCCCTGATGGGTGGGTGTCAAGAAGACAGGGACAGTCTCTTGGCACTCATGCCCAGCTACAGGATGAGGAGTAATGGCTCCAAACTGGAGCAGAGAAGGTTCCACATCAGCAGGAGGAGAAACTTCTTCCCTGGGAGGTGCCAGAGACTGGAACAGATCCCCAGAGAGGCTGTGGAGTCTCCTCTGGAGGGATTCCAGCCCTGTCTGGGTGGATTTCTGAGTGATCTGCTCTAGTTCTGTCCTGCTCTGGCAGGGGGGTTGGACTGGATGATCTTTGGTCCCTTCCAACCCCCTGGATCCTGTGATTTTGACACCCAAAGAGGATAAAATGTATGTGCTGTTGCACAGGACCTGGGTAACTCTGCCTCTGTGTGTTCATCTGTCAGATTTATAGCTTTATTTCACTTTAATTCTCCCCTCCTCATTCCCTACATGCTCATCCCTTTATCTGCCCCCCTTCACCTCCTAACTAGCTCCTTTCCTCTGCCAGTGAAGTGCCTGCTGTGTCACTGCTGCTACAGGACTCATCTTTACCTCCCCATGCAGATAAATAAGGGATAAAACTACTTTTTATTATTATTATTATTGCTTCTAATACTGTTTGTGTCTATGCAACAACTCCAAGTGGTATTATTTTAATCTTGAAAGCAGGAGGGCTGTGCTATAGCTGTGTGAGATAAAAAAGACAAGCAACAAATCATTCTGCTCCTAATCTAACCTGCTCCATCAAATCTCTTTGAATCACTTCCAGCTTTGGTTTGTTGGGTTGGTTTTTTCACTCAGCTGGTTCAGACTTGCCCAAAAAGGCCCATTTTCTGTTGAAGAAGTTGTCTGCCTGAGCACAGGGTGGCATTTCCACTGTGTAGACTTACACAGATATACCCTATAACACAACAAGGAGTATTTTATAGAATAAAAAGCCCACATTATAAGAAACACTGAATATTCTGAGAAACCCAAGGGGTGTTTTCATCCCTGCCCATCCCAGACAAACAGAAATTACCCACAATTTTAGCACCAGGATGAAAACAGCCATTCACTACAGGTGGAAACTCTTCCTCTAGTAACAAAAGAATTATTTTCTGATGAGAGTTGAGAAGCCAGAAGGGAAACCATCCTAAACCTCTGATAACCCTGCATCTCTCTCCTCTGGATTTTCATTTATTCAGAGGATTGAGCTCATTACTGGTCCTCATTCAAAACAAATCTCCCCATTCCTCTCTTTTCTCCCCTGAAAAGCAGGCATCTATTGTTCTAATCAATGCCTTACACAGCACCCTGTAAAAAACCTCTGTCAATTAGAAATTCATTAATGAATCCTCCACAACACTCAAGAATCTGAGCTCCTGCCTTTCCGGTTTGGTTTCTTTTTGACTTCTTTTTCTGCTAGGACAGTCAATGAAACCAGAAATGCTTGATGAATGTTCCAGGCCATGTTGTTTAAACTGGCTAACTTACTGACACTTGGTTATCTCCACTCTGGGAAGTAAACAAGGAGAGGGAATATTAAAGACAGTAGCTCAGCATAAAAAATGTGATATGCCCTTGAACTTATAACACTGCAGTAAGCAATTACCTTAAAGAAGCCACCCACACAACAGAACTATGGCTTTGTTCCTTATCTTCAAAGAACAAGCCACTTGCATCTGGATCAAATCCTTTAAACAATACAGGAACACTCCACATCAAAGCACTTGCCTTTTCTTCAGCTATTTAATTTAATTAGAGCTAATACAGACATGAATTTAGACACTGATTGCTGGGGAGAAAATCCCCAGAATACACGTTCAAGAAATTAATCAATTTGGGTTTAATTTGGTAAAGATTCCCCCCTCCCCTTTCCCAGTACCTGACAGGAGCTCCTCTGCTCTGAGCAGGTTTCAGCAAGACTGTCACAGTGCTGTCAGTCTGATTCAAAGGTGTTTCCAGTTCATATGGTGGCATAGAGGGTGCTAGGATAAGAAAAGAGGCCAAAAAAAAGATCATTATTCCCCTGTTTTTTCCTTTCAAGAGCTGCAGCTTTATTTGAATAGGTAATTTGCAAGACTTTTACAACTCTAAAGAGCATAACCCAGCTCCAAGAGGCTTCCTGCTACAACACAAGCCTGAGACAACTCTTCAGTGACTGCAGCACCAAAGAAAAGGATAAATAAAACCCAACCCAAACCACAGCAATCCCAACTCACTGCCAGTTAAGATGGGAAACAGCAGGAGAAAGAAACACTTTGTCATGTTCAGTACTGCATCCCACCATGGAGCATTGCCCTGCCCCCAGGAGAGCTTGAAAGCTCCACTCATGGATGTGCTGCTGGTATCTGAAAACCACTGGTCCTGATGTTCTTGTCTCCTGGAGTTTTGTGGCCACTTCAGGCACACAGCTGAGCTGCACACAGAGCACTGCTGCTCTGCTCTCAATCCTTCATGCCTCATTAAAGAGATTTTTCCAGTGCTGGTGCTGTGCTAATTGAGAATCATGGCAAGGCTGAGTGAGCTCTGAATGAAACCCTCATCCTCCTGTCCAAAAAAAACCCCCCTGTGCTGAATGTTGCAACAGCAGCTGGCACATCATTCACTGCCTTTCCTGGCTGACACTTGGCAACTGGAATTTCAAAGTACTAGTGGATATCTAAGCCCTCAGAAGCTTAAATCTGCTCATATGTGTCACTGACACCTTCATGGATGTGTTTTGCCATTTGCTGCTGAAATCCTAAAGAAGAAGTAAACATGGCAAGGAGAAGATGTGAAGAAGAAATAAACGTGGTACCTGTGTTGTTATCAGCAAAGAGGAAACTTCAATGACTTAAAAAAATCAAATTATTTCACCAAACACGTGATGTTTTCAGCCAGTACCTGATATTTTAGTGGTGAACTGATTGGTGATGGGAGGTCCAAAGCCTTTGGCTGTGCTGGCCCTGATGGTGAAGGAGTAGGTGGTGCCAGGGTAGAGGCCAAAGAAGAGATAATGTGTTTCATTGCCCAGCTTTGAGACACGTCCACTTTGATTGGATAAATCAATTTCTGGGTCAAAGGAGCTGACTGCTTTGTAGGTGATCTGCAAAAGAGTAAAGAGGTTAGCAAGTGCCTGGAGCAGCCAGGCAGAGATTGCATCTTTATCCAGTAAACCCTCCTGATGGATGCACTGTCAGAAGGTTTATGAGCAGCTATCTCCCTCTCTTAAGACTCCTCAAATCCCCCAAGCCCACCAAGGCACAGGGAAACTCAGGCAGAGCTGCTCTGAGTGATGCCTTTGTTAGATAGGGAGACTTAGAGGCAGCAGGATGCCAACTCTGAAGGATGGGGGCAGCTTTACATCAATTCCTTCAAGATGCTGGCTTGTTTTGAACAGCTCTGCCTGTTGCTCTGCAGCAGCCACCACAACAAATCCACAATCAGATCAGGGGACAGCCAAAGTGCAGCCCCCCCTCAGTTCCAGTTTCACTCTAATTACACTTTACCCTCAGGAAGATTATCCCCAAAAGATGATAAGGGTGAATTTTTCAGCAAGTGGGTGAAGCTTGTATTTCCTTCTGAAGCTCAGCTATTGTAATTGCTAATTTGAAGCTATTTTTTTTCAGGTTATTCTATCATACCTAGGTCAGATTCTCATTTGGAGGGAAGGAGAGATAAGATGTGAAGTAATCTATGCAGAGTGGATATTGTATCCTCAGAGTTCCTTCTTTGATTCAAACAGTATTTTTAGTTTTCATTAGAAATGGTAATAGAAGTTCAGAGTGAAACCAGATCCAGATTTCTCCCATTAATTACTAATTTCCATCCACTGTAATGAGGATTTCAAAAGAAGAAATCCAGAAAGAAAATTAACAAGGAAAAATTATTCAGCCCCCCTTTTTCAAGTTCCATTTGTATGTGAAGAATTCCAATCCTCTCATTATATAAAGTGATAACTGACATTCTTGGGGCTGTATTTATTCTGTTTATTTATCATTAAAATGCACAGAAATCCACCTCTCAAACACCTGCAACTTCCTAAAGCCTCTGACTTCACCAAAGTTGGGGGTTATATGGCCCATCTAACAAAAAATCCATCAAGGGCTGAAAATTAATAGTAAAAACTTTGATTTGTTTAGATCCACTCTGCTGTTATTTGAGCAGACCTAGGCAGATTTCAAGTTGGATCCTATATATATATATTATATATCCTATATACATATTTTTATGTATATTTATATTCATTTTTTGGCTGTATTTAGCTATTAGAAGTTAAATGCTTGCTGTTCCATAATGAAATGAATTCTTCCAGGCAGAACAGATGAAAAAACCCCAAGTGTTTTGCTGGCTTAAAATGAACTTGCACCTTTTCTGTTTTTCACTCCTACTTGTAAATTCATTTTTCCTTTCATTTCAAAAAAACCCCAAACTGGTTTCTTCTGTTCTGCTTCAGCTTTGCAGTGCTGCAAAAAAAATCAGAGGGCACCAGGGTCTTTTTCTCACTGGATGTTGACTGTTTGCAGCAAATTCAGAGGAAAACTTGCACAAAGAACTGACCCCTCTACATCTACAAGCATGGGGCTGTGCTGCTGGTAAAGGAGCAGAATGGAATCATTTGTCATGATGTCATTTCTTCATCTTCAGGCTTTTTTTCCCCTTTGAATATTGGGAAAATAATTGGATTTGCACTTAATTTCAGCATAGCAATGAATAATAGTTGATACTACAACACATGGGGTTGGGGTTTTTTTTCCCACTGCCTACATTAAAAGATTTTTTTTTCCTTCAGGCACCAAAAGCAACTGCCTGGCCCCAGAAAACAGACTAAGATGTTTAACAATATAGATAATAATGTACTCAGAGGAAACTGGGTTGGATATGAAGCTTCCACCAGCCAGAGAGGTACCTCCTGGATACTCTAAATGAACCCACAAAACACAGATATCTTATTTTTAGCTAATTTATCTGGATTTTATCCTGTGAGCTACTGCAGCTGGCTGAAATATACTTGAAATCTAGTTTTCTATCACCTCAATATATACATTTGAACCAGGCAAAATGTCCCTGTGATTCACCTGTGCCCTCCAGGTAGTTTAACAGTCATTTAGAAAGGTTCAGGGATGGTTTTTAGGTTTATAAAGCAAACAGCAGGGCAGAAAACACCTTGACAAAGAGGTTTTCAGCAACCCCTGACTGGGCTGAGCTGGTCTCTTCAAGCAAAGGATGATTTGGTTGCTGTCTGGTGGTGGCTTCTACTTCAAACAGAATTAAATCAGGTTTCTGGTTTCACTTGCTGCCTCCATCTCTGCTTGGAGGTGGGTTGGATCTGGAGAAATGAGGATTTTCTTTTCAATATTCTCTAAATGTTGAGGTGTTTTGATATAAAAAGGGGTTTTGATGTTCTTTGATGACTTTCAAAGCCTGGCCAAGCTCTTCCTTCCCATGCAAGGATTTTTATTTATTTATTTAGGAGTGATCTGCATGTGTAGACTCCACAGACCCCTCAGCAATGTCACTCCACATGCCACTCATGCTCCTAAGCAGGAGGAAGACTCCCCACTCTTTGTTTCCATCATCACAACATTACCTTGTTCACTAAAACACTGAGCACTGCAGATTGAATTACCTGGCAAAGCAGTTTTCTTTACACCAAAAAAAAAACCAACAAAAAACCCCAACCAACCCAATTCCTGCTTTTTCATAACATTTTCTCCTCTCACAATAAACCAGTTTTCAAAACACTATCAATAGGTTATGATTCCATTTAACTTTTCTTTTACACTGTCTCTTTTAGGTGTGGTGAGGGGGGGGTTTTTTGTGGTTTTTTTTTTTATTTAAACAAAGCATTTCAATCCCAATTCTCCACTAAGGTCAGGTAAGAAGCTTAACAGTGATTACTGTCTGACAGCTTAATCTGTGCAGTCTTTTGTCAATTCCTCTAAAAGGTATTCAGGCAGAGGTTCCACAGGAGAAAAAGCAGTGATTTGTAGACATCTAACAACATAACATTTTGTTCAATTTGCATTAAAAAAAAAAACCAACCAAAAAAAAAGCTAGTTTCTTTTTTTTTTTCTTAATTATGCCTCCTTGTTTCTGTGACAATAGGCTGCTTGTAATGAGTCTCAGCTACGTGTGGTGTTGACTGTCAGCACTGCTCCAGCTCTGATTTCTCCAACAAAAATCACTAAGAAGTGTCTTTCAATCTTTTAATCAGTTGATCCACATGACAAGACACAAAGATCTATCCCATGGGGTGAACAAAAAGCAGTTTTCTTAAAGCTGATGTCATTTTGGGTCCTGCTTAACTCACTCCTGCATTACATATTTGATTTATTTTGTGCTACCTTAACAATTATTTTACATAAACTAGGAAGAGAACACTTTACATTTTCTTCTTGATTGTGGATTTTTGCAACTTTAAGCTACAGGTAAAAATTAAAGCATGGCAAAGCACTGGGTACCTCATACAAAGTAATCACACCATATGTTTGAGCTGGTTCTCTCCACTGGAGGAAGATCTTCTCTTCAAAGGTGCTCCCTTGAATGGATTCCAGTGGCACAGCACTTGGGACTAAAAAAGAGAGGGAAAAATACTGGTTAGAGAAAAAATTCCAGAGGAGATGCTCTGCTTTATGTTTTATATAGATATATGATTTGTAAGAGTCACAAAAATGAGTAGAAGGGTGGGAACTATGAGGACAGGGTTGTTCAGCCTGGAGAAGAGGAGGCTTCAGAGACCTCAGAGGGCCTGCCAGTGCCTGAGAGGGGCCTGTGAGGGATCAGGAGAGGGTCTGCTCACAGTGACAGGACAAGGGGTGGTGGCTTTAAGCTGGAAAAGGAGAGATTTTGGTTAGATATTAGGAAAAAAAATCATTAATCTGATGGTGGCAGACACTGGAATGGGCTGCCCAGAGAGGTGCTAGAGGCCCATTCATGGAGAAACCCCAGGCTAGGCCTGAGGAGACTCTGAGCAGCCTGAGCCAGTCAGAGATGTCCCTGCTGAGTGCAGGGTGACCTGTGGAGCTCCCTTTGGAGCTCCCTTCCCACCAAACACATCCTCTGGTTCTATATTTGCCCTGTGGAGGCATAAAAACAGCCCTGCTGTTGTTTCCCCAGGCCTGAAGCAAAGGCCAGGGCAGCTCAAGAAGAGAATTTCTTTACCAAGACAGTGCTATGAAGGAAATATTTGTGTCAGAAAAGCACAAAGTGGCTTTTTAGAAGGAATGAGGCTGTATCTCAAATATAATTTCTTGTCAAGAAAATCTCCTGGTGATACCTACTTATCCTTAGTGCTGAGGAAACCCCCGGAAATGATCTGAAGGCCACAAGCTGAGCAATTCTGCCACGAACTGGGGAGGTCAAACACTGCCAGAGGTGATTTAGAGAGGTTGTGGGATTTCCACCTTTGGAGATCCTCTAAAGTCAACTGTAGAAGACCTTGAGGAATAAAAGGTTGGGCTGGATGAGCTGCAACCTGAGTAAGACTCTGGTTTGAACAATTCTGGTGGTAATCAGTGGACTTTGGGGTGTTATATTCAGATTTATGCTCCTTCCTGACAGTCTGTGGTGCACTAAAAAGGAGCAATTTTTTTGGTGTTCTCTCACCCACTGATGCTGGTTTTTAAGAGGTCTGTTGAGGAGGGTCAGGAGTAAGAAAATGATGCAAAAATTGAGAGTAAAATGCATCAGCAGCCCAGATAACAAGAAGGTCTTTAGCTCTGTCGTGCTGCGATTGAACTGAATCAAAATGAGAGGATGACAGCAAAATTAATTCTAATTAAACAACTTTTTGTTAGCTGTGCTTTGTCAAATCTGTTCCATTAGCAGCTATACGTCTCTAAACTCTTTCATTTACTCCCTTGTATATTTTGATTAGGAATTAGCACTACACAAAACCAAGGCAGCAGATTTGCAATGATTTAATAGGTTTAAATGACAGGCCTTGAGTGTCTGTTGTAAGAGGAACTCTGCATGGCTGAAGGGTTGTTTTTTT
Organism: Ceyx cyanopectus; assembly: GCA_013401355.1. NCBI lineage: Eukaryota > Metazoa > Chordata > Aves > Coraciiformes > Alcedinidae > Ceyx > Ceyx cyanopectus. Next base: position 57,187 of record VYZU01087784.1, on the reverse strand, counting down.
TTCTAGCTTTCCAACATGTTTGCAGTCAGTCTAGCATTGATCTGGAAGAAAAGACAAAGCTCTCAGAGATGTAAATAGGAGGAGGGCAGATCTGTTGTATAAAGTTGCTTGGAATGGTTTCAAATGGCTGAAAAGGGGGTAAAAAAACCCCAAGGTATATTCATAGAGGGCACTAAGGGGCTACACCTCAGCATGGAGTTAGAAATTGATTCCTGGGTTGTGAGCAATGGGAAAAGTTATCAAAGAATGCAAAGAATTCATCAAAGAAATCCCACTGGGACAGCAGTCAAAGCTAAGGGAGCTCCAGTAAACCCTCTGCATGAAGGATCATGCCAGAGCAGGGGCACCCAGGGCAGCCCACACAGGGACAGAGCCAGGTGGGGATGGAATCTCTATTTTATATATATATATATTTCAATGTCTGTATATGCAATATATTGTCTGAAGAAACACTCAACAGCATCTCGTGGTTGGAAAGCCAAAGCTGGAGAAACCACAAATCAAAGTCCAATATTTGATGGTGAGCCCATCACTCAATAGAAATTCTGATGGGAGGATGCTGTGGACTGAAATTTCTCCAAACTGACACTCGGAAAGGTCAAAGGTTTAAGCACAAGCTCTGAGTTTAACAAATTAATGATTAAATGCTGTGGGGTGCTCTAAGTTATGTGCTCATTATGTGGTTATATATATAAAAAATAAAATATTTCACAGTTTTACTGCTTAACATTGGTGAAAAGGGTGGAAAATCCAACAAGAGACTTTAGTGAGGGTGGGAAAAATAGAATTAGGAAACACAAAGCACTGCCCACCAGGTGGGAAGGCACCAACTCACCATCCTCATCCGTTTGCACCATGAGCTCTTGGCTTTCCTTCCTTCCTTCAGGATTCATGAGGACTAATTTGATGCTGACATTGGTGTAGGGTGACAGATTAGTGATGGTGTGCTGGGGGTGTGAACTGTCTGTGTCCCAGCTCACTTCTTCTCTCACTTGCTCCTGGCCCCCAGCCTGGTACCTGTAATGGACGGTCAGGTTGTAGCGGTGGCAGCGGGTGACGTTGTAGCCAAAAGGTTCCCAGCAGATGGTGATTTGTCTGGATTTGATCTCCACCACCTCCAGTTTTCTTGGCCCACGCATGGGATCTGCAAAATCAGCAGGGGCATTTTAGTGGGGGAGTGTTTATTCAGCTTGTGACAGCACTGATCGGAAGTTGTCTCGGGCTATAAATGGAATATTCGAGCAGAAATAGAAGTTTTCGTGGCTTTGTGGCACCAGTGGCAATAAAAGTGGAGGAGCAGAGGGGAAAAAAAACCACTGAGGAAAGGCTGAAAAAATGAAGAGCAAACCAGAATCACCTGGAAGATTTTGTGCTTCAACACAACACTTGAAAAGATGCTTCATTTCCCCCTATCTGCTGCTTGCAAAAATTCAACACGTCGTGTTTTCTCTTCACAGATTCATTTGTATTAACAATTTCAGAGCAAAAAAAAACCCTCAGAAAACAACTTGCTGTAAAAGAAAAGGTGATTTGAAGGCAAACTTGCAAATGCAGGGTGTTTTTCTGCCAGGACTGTTTATACAGAGGGAAAGTGTGAGGTGCTTCATCAGCTNTGTTAATATATTTTATTGTTAATACATTTAATTATTACTCTATTTATTTATTAATCTATTTCATTATCTCCCTGCTGATAATCAACCCCCAATCACACCCAGCAAATCCCAAGAACTTAGGGCTACCTATAGAGAGGAACCAAAGAGGATGGAATTCAATTTACACTTGAGGTGGAAAAGTGAAGCCAAACTTCCCCCACTGATGTNTTTTTCTTATTCATTTGTTTTGGAGTTAGACTGAAGGTAATTACTCCATTTCTGTTTGCCCAGGACATTAAGGTAATACTCCAATTCCTTTCAAGGAGTCTTGCAGGATTCTTTTCCCATTAGTTGTTAAAAGCTTCCTGGTTTGTATTCCTATTTTTGGTTGCTTTTTTTTAACCACAGCTATAATAAACAGTGCAAATTTGTAGTAGTGAAGCTAAAAANCCCCCCCCCCCCCATGTTCCAAACACTGCCATTAATGGAACTATTAGAGATATTTAGGAATAATAGGGGGGAGTTCATATCAGAGCCCTCCAGAAGATTAAAGACAGTGTCTGGTTTTATCCACTGCTTCACTAGTTAAATGCTTAGAAGACTTTTAATGAGCCAGAAGCCTCTTCTACATAAACAAATTAATATGCATCTTCCCTCTTTTATGTTTATTAATCAACGTGTCTTCACTAGGAATGTTCTAAACAATTTACACAGGGTTTAATCTTCTTTTTTTTTTTCCTTTTTAATAAAATCCCTGCATGCTTGAAATATTTGTTCAAAGATGTTATTCATCTCAACTCCTTGAAGAAAAGGTGTTAAGAAATCACTTGTTCTCTCCAACATCTACCAAGAAGGGTGTGGTTTTTTTTCTCNAAACAGTGCAAATTTGTAGTAGTGAAGCTAAAAAAACCAACCCAGCCAATAAAAACAGAGAGGAGCCAAATCAGCCAATATCTTCCTACAACTCTGCTTTAGTTATTTAATNAGCCCTCCAGAAGATTAAAGACAGTGTCTGGTTTTATCCACTGCTTCACTAGTTAAATGCTTAGAAGACTTTTAATGAGCCAGAAGCCTCTTCTACATAAACAAATTAATATGCATCTTCCCTCTTTTATGTTTATTAATCAACGTGTCTTCACTAGGAATGTTCTAAACAATTTACACAGGGTTTAATCTTCTTTTTTTTTTTCCTTTTTAATAAAATCCCTGCATGCTTGAAATATTTGTTCAAAGATGTTATTCATCTCAACTCCTTGAAGAAAAGGTGTTAAGAAATCACTTGTTCTCTCCAACATCTACCAAGAAGGGTGTGGTTTTTTTTCTCCCTTTCAAATCATCCAGTTTCTTTTCTTTTCTATTTCTTTAATTAATTGCCACAACCCAATGGTGTTTATCACCAGAACAGAGTATCTGCCAGTGGGTGTCAGAATGACAAAGCAAAATACATTCAATAATGGATTTAATTCTGATCTCCTTTCTAGGAGCTGCACTGGTAAAAACATCCTCACCAAGCACAAAATATTGAGTTTTTTACCTGTTTCCACACCCAGACACATCAGCTGCCTGGGATATTTGCTATTTACTACCAAAATTCACATCAATGAGCAGCAAACCTCAAAGACTTGTAGGTCCAAAGAGTTTCATTTATTTCTGACATAAAAAGCATGGAAAATGAGTTTAACTTTCTTTGGGGGGGGTCTCCTATCAGCTTCTAACCACCTCTATTATTTAGCCAATATTAAATATATTATTATTTAATATATTA
>VYZU01087784.1:25405-51205 GCA_013401355.1 Ceyx cyanopectus | reverse complement strand
AATCATTTAATTCATCAATAACAGCTTTTTAAGTTAGTGGTATTTTTTAATAGTGGTATTTTTTAATTGCTGGCTTCTATACCACGTTTTCTTTCAGAAGAGCTGATAGGAACTCCTCAGTTTATAGTAAATTTTCAAGCTAATTCAAATGGAATCTCAGATTTCTTTACATTTCCACACCCCATTAAGAAATAAATTTCCATTTCCAATACATTTAAATAAGGAATCAACAGCAAAACATCATTTGACACACATATATAATTTGGAGAGGGTCAAATTACCTCTGTTACACGATGACTCCCCCACAATCAAAATCAGATTTTTTCAGTCTGAATGGTCCAAACAAGATTAAACTGTGGATGTGCAGCAGAGATTTGAGTTGCTTGTTTCCAGTGACATACCTAGCTATTCAGTAATCACTTTCTAATAACCCCTTTCATTTCTAAATCTACTTAGCCATCAGGCAGCAGTGAGGAAACTGCTGGCAGAGGTTTTTACAACCACACATTTAGTTTTACATGGCCTGACAAGCTAATTCTAGAGCCTCTGAAAGACAGACAAGTTGGTGCTCCTCAGGATTTCTTGCTTGTTGCAGGAAGGGAGCAAGCACTGAAATGAGAAATAAGAGGGCAAAAGGATGTTTTTCACCTCACACACATGGCAGGGACAATTTCTCCCAGTTTCACCCCAGGAAACTCAGTGAATATTGAAATCAAGCAAGAAATTGCTCCTCAGCTCCAACCTCACCCTGGGGCTCCTGATGATGCAGCTACCTGGACATGGCACCTGTCATGGGGTCAACACAGAAAAATCCAGATATACCAGGAGAGTGCAGGATGATGCAGGGTAGAGAATGACAGACATAAAACTAGACCTATATAATAAAATATATATATAATAGAGTTATATTCTAGTTTATATTATGTAGTTTCTATTATAATTTAAACAATATAAACATTCTAGTTTACATACTGGCTCCCCCCTTGCCTGCAGCATCCCTTGGGTCACTCTGCTCTTGGTTCCATCCTGCTATTCCAGGACTGACCACCCAGCTCCAGGAAAACCCAGGAGGTGACTGGAAGAACCCCTCAGGAATAAACTGGTGTGCCAGTCCACTGCCTGTGACAGCAGGGACACAGATCTCCTGCTGACCTGGGGATTCAAACTCCATTAAGCACTGGGTTGGTTTTTTTTCCAATGGAACTGAACTAATGGAAAATAATTGCTACCCTGGAAAAGGTCACCCACCAAGTAATAAAAAAAAGGCAAGTGCTATACAGTCAGTGTTTATATGTTACTTTAATTTGGATTTATATGTTGCTGACATCTGTTATAAATCACTTTGGTTTTCTTCCCAGCACTGAAGTTTCTCATCTCAGCCCTTCCCCTGTCCCTCCCATGGCTGTGGAAGTGAAAAATCCAGGCTAAGAAGTCACACAGAGCTCAGGGTTTCATCTCTAATGATGCTCTTCCCAAGAGAAGCACCAAAACCACCCCAAAAGCCATAAAAAGAGCACCCAAGAGCCCACAACAGCTCCAAGTCAACAGCTCCTGGGGTCACAGCACAGCCACAGAGGTGTCTGTGTTTAAAAAAGCAACTCAAGCTTTAAAATCATTTCATTTGAGCAAATAGGAAACACTCAGAAGGATCTGAGATGCCCATGTGAGGGATCACAATGTGCATTAGCCTGCCAGGGCATGGAAGCTCTTATTTGTACCACAGAATGAAGCAAAAAAGAAAGTTACAGCAAAAAATATTCTATATATTTCATCTGCTTTTGCATTTGCAGGGAGGTTTAGGGGTCACCTGTTGTATGATGATGATGCTTCTTTATTTTTTCTGCTCAGCAATCCACACGAGCAGAAAATCAGGTTTTGCTGGATTGAATATACACATGCCAACAAAAACTGGAAATACTCATGTAATGGAGAACTGATTTCTTCATCTGGAAGAACACACTGTGGCCATCTGAATAATAGCATTATTTTGGTTGGAAAGGATCTTTCAGAGCATCCAATCCAACCCAAACCCAGCCCTGCCAGGGCACCACTGCCCCATGGCCCTCAGCACCACTATATTAGAATATATTAGCTATATTAGAAGATATTCCTACTTTAAATGTGTTTTTCACCACCCAAATCTACTTCAACTGGCAATAAATGACTTTAATTTGCCCCAAGTTGAGCCTGTGGTGGTGAGTGGGAGGTGATCTCCATCTCTCTACCTTGACCAGGAGCTTTTCCACTTTATTTTCTCCCTTTGTCCTGCTGGGGAAGGGGACTGAGAGTAACTGGGAAAAGAGCAGATTAAAATAACCAGGAAATGTTAGTTATCTTTTTGGATTAATTTTGGTTGAATTCAGAGAGCAGAAAGCAGTTGTTTTAAATTCTATTGGCACTAGCAGCATGTAACCATGGTAATTAAAACAACATTATCTGGAAAAAAAAAATTACAAAAGGCTCCTCAAGATGTATAAAAAAGGCAGCATCTGAGAGAGAACATCTTTCTTCTGATAACTACATTTCTGGAAGTCTGCAAAATGACTGGAGACACAGGCAGTGCTTTACTGCTGCTAAATAGTTAATTAGATATGCTACAGAATAATGATTTTAATTAAGAATTACATTAAACGGGGTGTTTGTAGGGAAAGAACTTTCAGGAAACCTTAAAGCACATTCCTGGGACACCTCTGAGGGGAGGTTTTTGATGGGGATTTTCCCTGTTTATCTGGAGATTTCATTCCCTTAACATGGAATGGGTTGGAAGGGATCTTAAATCTCATCCAGTTGCAACCCACTGCCATGGGGACACCTCCCACTAAAATGCTCATGAAGAAGTGCTGAGGGGTTGGGGGGAAGCCCAAATCCCAGCTGTGGCACCTCTTGCCATGACTTTATGCCCAATCCCCCATCCAAACCCTCCCTGGATGCACCTGCAGTAACAAACACAGGCAGAAAAAGTGAGTTGCCAAGGGCAGACCAAACCCTGGGGGGGCTTCTGGCACTTTCACAGCCTTTAATCATCATCCACATATAAAACTACTCCATGAATTCACCTAAAATAAAGCAATAATTCCATCTCTGGTGTCCAGTGACACGAACAAATGACTCAAGATTCACTCCCTGTTGTTTCTGATGTTGCTGGAATCTCTTGATGAAAGTAAAGCCTGATGTTTGCATCTCTAAGCACATTACTCTTTACAGTATGTTCAGCAGACCATGGGATTACCTACACAGCTCTATCTCCTCGGAACAATTTCACCCTCAGTGCAACCAAAAAGCCATTTCAAACTACAATAAATAAACCCATTTGCTTCAGCATCATTTGCAACTGTAAAAGTTCAAATTAGTTACCCTGATTTGAATGTGGAAATCTCTCTTCAGTCAGGAGGGAAACGTGGACCAGGAGCTGAATACAGAGGCAAAGGTAATAGGTGGATGAAGGCTGTCCTAGATATATATGAAAATACTTTATTCTTGCCTAAGGCACTGTCTGGAATGTCCTGGAAGAAAATTCCTGATGGCTGCTTGGAGCTTTCTCCATTTCCCTGAACAAAGACAAGCATCTGAGACATTCATAGAACCATTCAGGTTGGAAAAACCCCTTGGGAACATCCAGTCCAACCATCAGCTCTACTCTACAAAGTCCCTCAAACCCACATCCAAACCACCCTGCAACACCCCCAGGGCTGGCTGGGGACTCAACCCCCTCCCTGGGCAGCCTGGGCCAGGCTCTGGCTGCTCTTTCCCTTCCTGCCCAGTCCCCTGGAGCAGCTGAATCCATCCCCTCTGGCTCTGTCACCAATGCCCTGTGAGCAGAGCCCAGCAGCAGCCTCTCTGCAATGGCCTGGCAGTGCTGCAGAGAGTGATGAGGGCTCCCCTCAGCCTCCTCTTCCTCACACTGAACACTCCCAGCTCCTCAGCAGATTGATTCCCCAGCTCTGTTGCCTCCTCTGCACTGGCTCCAGCCCCTCCAGCTCCCTCTTGCTCCCTGTGTAACAGCCAGTGATAATTCCAAAGGTCACTGTTCACTCAAAAACATCTTCCAGTTAGAAAACTCCAGATGGTGCTGCAGACATCACTGCAAACCCTCAAATTCCCTTCTCTAGTTCCAAAACTTCCAAGGATTTTATTGTTCCTGGAGGAAGCTCCAGCCAAGAGAGAGCAATGCCAGATGGATCCATCTCGTGCCTGCCTTTGGCATTCCACTTGGAGCTGCTCCTCTTAGCAGGAGAGAAATGTAGCACTCAGTTGAAGACATCTCACTCCCATGTACATGTATTTTTACAGGCACTGAAGTCTGGCACCCCATATGGCAGCACTGCTGATTGCTGCTGCCATTGAGAACACATCTCCAGATCTGAAACTGAAGGCAGGCACTGATGGTAATTTCATTTTTAGCCTCAACTCTGCTGTTAAGTAATACCAAGAAAGTCATAGTTAATTTTTATCATTGGTTATCCTCTTGACAATAGACAGATCAGCTCATTAATACTTTGCTTTTGAGTTTAAATAACTGGATTGATATAGAAGTCATAGAAAGAAAATAAGGAAGAATCAAAGTGAAGAGCAAAGTGCCAACTGGCACCCAGGAGGAGAAAGTTGTTTGTTGTGAGGGTGTCAGAGCCTGGCCCAGGCTCCCCAGAGAGGTTGTAGAGTCTCCTCTGGAGAGATTCCAACCCCCCTGGACAGATGGCAACACTTATGCACTAGCAAAGAGAAGAGTGAAATGCAAGGAATGGAAGCTGCTGGCCAGACTCCAGTTGAGAAAATAAGAAACACTTTCTTTACAGAGCAACCATTCAAACAGAGAAGAAAAAAAAGTCTTTAATTACCAACTTAACTTAGCACTCATTGCAGTTGGAGCAGTATATGGGTAGCACCATCCCTACACTTGTTATGCTGGGAATAGTCACTGCTTTGCACTTTTTTTTTCCCCCCTATATATAAAGTCTTTTCAGTAATGTTGTGGCAATAAAAAACTTCAACTTGTATAATACCACGTCTGGAGATGAAAAAGAGCAGAAGTCCTGCTAAATCAAATATAGATGGCAAAACCAAGCTGCTAATTCTTACAGTTTCTCCAACTCCAGGTCTCCCTGGAGCTTCTCCTCTGCAGGCTGAACCCCCCCAGCTCTCCCAGTCTATCCCAGCAGATGGTTCCAGCCCTCCCAGCATTGCTGGGGCTCCTCTGGCCCTGCTCCAGCAGCTCCCTGGCTCTGCTGGGCTGAGGATCCAGAGCTGGGCCCAGCCAGTGAGTGTCCCACCAGCCTGATGACAAGAGCAGAGTTGCCATCTGTCAGCACAGCCAGTTTTGCTTGGTCATTTTCCTGCCAGTGCACATTAGTTCTCTTTTAATACCCACTCAGAGATGAAATATCAGATCCACACTTACCCAGTGGGCAAAGAGATTGAATCCAAGTGAATCAACTCCATGAATCATCTGCCTTCCATGTGGGACAAGAGACAAAACATTAGGTTTACAGATCACCCTAGTGGAAAATGAGATGCTAAGAGCATCAGAGCCTGAGGTTTCATGCTGAATCAAGATTCTCCAGGGAGTCTAGCACCCTAATGAAGGGATCCAAAGGGATAAAGGCAGAACTGGAGCTGGGTGGTGACAGAGGAGGGAGGCTCTGGGACTCCAAAGTTGCTCCAAAGATGAGCAGCTCCCAGCAGGATGTGTTAGATCAGTTTCCAAAGCATAACTATGGAATCAGAATTGGTTTTTGGTTGGAAAAGACCCTGAAGATCATCAAATCCAACCACCTCCCAGCCCTGTCAGGGCACCACTGCCCCACATGTTGATTCTCCACCTTATGGCCAGGTATTTCACAGGAGCAAACCAGCAAAGTATTGATCAGGCTGCAATTTCTACCTGCAAATGGATGGCTTTAATTTCCAGGAGGTTTCATCAGCTCCCTCCCAGCAGATGGAGATGTAAGGGAGCTGTTAACACATGTCAGACAAAACACTAGCTAGTCCCCCATGTATTTATTAAAGTTTAATGAAAAGGATGAATAAATAATTACTTCTGGATAATTGGAGAGAGGGAAAAAAAAACAAAAACAAGACAAGCCAACAGAAACAAACAAGATCCTCCTCATTCCCTCCTTCCTCCTGCTAATTGTCTTCTTCATCTTGATCCCTCACCCTTGGGATCCTTCACTTCTCAAAATGCAGAGCACTTTGCCAAAGCAGCCATGGAATAAAAGCTCTTCTGAGCTTTGTTCACACATGAGGATGCTTCCTACCACCTGATGCACCTCTGAGATGACCAAGACCTGGGGGAGATGAAGAGTCCTCTCTTTTTCTCACTACCCATCAGGTGGAGATCACCTCCAGCAGCCCACTGTGCAGCTGAAGAACAAGAGGCAGCCAAAAATAACTTGTATTTCTAGAACTGACACTGTTTGTATTGACTCAAAATGCATTCCAGTGACTGAACCAAGGCTCAGAAGGTTGAGATTGCCACACAAACCTGGCTCTGCTAATTACAGCAGAACAAAGAAGTGCACACAAAGGCAGCTCTCAGGCTGTAAACATGGAGTAGAGTGGAAATCTCTAATGCCTTGTGAGGTTACAGTCAGGAAACACGTGTTCCAGAAGATGCTGAGGTCTCAATGCTTCAATGTCAACATCACAAAGGTTCCATTTACCTCCAGGAATAAAGTTCTGATAATGTTATCCCAGCAGCCTCTTCCTCTGTCTCCACCCTAGGACATGTATTTCCTCTGCTTCTGCTCAGTTATTCCTTCCAGAAAGGAGCTATTTGACTTTCTCTGAACTTATCTTGTAAAGATCACCCTAAAATAAATCCATGTGCACTTTGGTTCACAAGCTGCTGGTGTTTTCAGCTGCACTGATAATGCTACAGCTAGGGATGAAAATCCTACATATCCACCCTGCCCTTTGCAGATTATAAATGGAATAACCCACTTTTCATTCATTAACCACATATTATGACTCAGAAATGTGAAACTCTGTGAAAAAAAAAAAAAGCTAAGTCTTGGTTATTTCTCTCTGTCTAGCTCTACAAAGCTCTTTTTTATCCAGGCAGACTGGAAATTCTCTGGAAATCACCAGAAAAATAGTCAGATGAGATTTACTCACTGAAACAGCATAAAATTCAGGGGCTGTAGAGGTTCCTGAGGAAACAAATCTGTATTTTTCAGATCAGATGCAAGGTGTTTACACTGCTAACTTTGCTAAGCATTTCAGTGGGAGTGCTGTGCTCCCTGTGCCTGAAAACCAGAGCAGCAGAAAACCAGAACCCACCTCAAGTTGCACCAGGGGAGGCTTAGATTGGACATGAGGAACAATTTCTTCCCCTTCAGGGCTTGTCCAGGGAAGAGGTGGAGAAAAAGATGTCACAACTGGGAGAAGATCTGAGATGCTATCTAGTGTATTTTGGGACAGAAGCAGAAGGCTTCTGGTGTGTCTTTCCATTCTAGGATCCTATGGAAAGCAAACCATGATGCCATAGAAATGGGAAAAAAAATACTAAACAACCTATTTAGGGTTGCGTGGGGGTTTTTTTTGGCCATAGTTTTACTAATAAATCATTAACTATTTGTGTTAGACCATGATTTTGAAATGTGGCTGCTCTGAGAGCCCTTAGGAAATTCCATTTGACACAGGAAAAGAGCAAAAAAAAAACAGGAAAAAAAAAAATGAAGAGGCAATGGGTGCAAGCTGGAGCACAAGAGGTTTAGGGTCAACACAAGGAAGAACTTTTTCTCAGTGAGGGTGGCAGAGCCTGGCAGGGGCTGCCCAGGTGGGTTGTGGAGTCTCCTGCTCTGGAGACATTCCAGACCCACCTGGATCTGTTTCTGGGTGACTTGGTTTAGGTGCCCCTGCTCAGGCAGGGGGGTTGGACTGGATGATCTTCTAGCTCCCTTTCAACCCCTAATATCTGTGAATCTGTAAAGCTGGAGTGATCATTTCCAGCTCAGCTCTCCTCTCTGCTAAAAGGAGATTATTATTCACCTGGATGTTACACAGCAGCCTGGATTCCCCAGGTTGCTTTTTTTTTCTCCCTGTGTGAAGAAGCTTCCACGTGATGATGCCAAGAAAAGTTTCCTGAGAAGTAGGGCAAAGTAGCAGATGTCTAGTTTAGCCTGGAGGAAAAGCCATTTAATGGTGTGTGACAAAGAAAAAGAAACCAAAAGGAAAAAAAAAATCCCATGTAACATTTTGGCAACACCACCCTGCTTTAAAATGTGAGGAATTTAAAATATTGCTGGGGTGGAAACAGGAATAAATACAGCAGCAAGGCAACCCAGGTGAGAGAAAAAAAAAAATCACTTTTTGAAGGGGAATGGATATTTTATGAAGCTAGTTTTCAACAGCATAGTAAGAGGAGCCCAACACTTGAAATGTATTAAAAATAACATCATTTTAGATCATTAAATGATCAACAAGGCTGGCAACACTTTGCTAGTAGTGTCTAATCTCACAGCAGTAATAATAGTGTCTTTATATTACCAGTGGGCTTAGAATAAATGTTCAATATTTCATTGACCTTGCAGCTAAATAGATATAAAATTAAACTACAGCACCCATCCTGTTTAGTATCTCAAAAATGGCAGATAAAATCAGAGCCTGCAGAAAAGATCCAGGGGGAAAAAAAAAAAATCAGATTATTTCCATATACAACATGCCAGGGAGGAAAAAAAAAATCCTACTTTGTATCTTTGAAGACTCTGTAAGAAATCTCTCTCCATATCTCTGACAAATCTCTTGGATAACTGTATCTATCTGGAACTCATTTCCTTCCACAAGTGGATAAAGGATATTACTCCTTTAGATAGGGAGAGATTCTGATCAGCTGGTTTGTCATTCTGGACAGTCCATTACAAATGCTTAATGGGAGGCAAAATACTGCTGAAAAACAAAGAGTTTGGAATAAAAAGTCCCTAGTGTGACAGATTCACTTTGTTTTCTGCTTTTTCCATCTGCTTTGCCCATTTTTGCACTTGCTGCAGGAACAAGTTGATTGTGCAATGGGAGATGCTGGGATTTGCAGGTTGTTAGAGGGATTATTACCTGTTTTCTCTGATTTTTTCCCCTCCTTTTTGCCACTAACACTCCTCCAAGCAACAGCTCCATCCCCTGCAGCTGTATCTTGACAGCAGATCTCTAGACAAGTCAGCACTGAAGATACAACCCCTGATATTTCAGATTTGCAAGTGCTGTTCCTACCTGATGCTGATCCTGTTGCTATTATTACACAACCTGGGTCTATAAAAAGCAGCTGAATTCATCTGCTAATTTTTTTTTAAAGATGAGGTATCACTTCTGTTTCAAAGAAGATCTTTCAATTCATGACATAAGAGAAATTTCACTATAGATCTATATGGTAATAGGATTTCTATAGGCTGCAAATCTCTTTTCATCCCCTTTTAAAATACCCAATTTCTTAGAAGCCTAAGCACCAAAAATAGCCTGCTCTGAATATCTTGAGTTCTCTCAAACTTTGACTTTCAAAAAGCAAAGCTGAATGAAGCTGGGAAAAAAAAAAAAGAAAAAAAAGAGGAAATATCTTGGTTTGTGTCTTTCTAAGGAAAGAAAAAATAATAAATAAAGCTATGGTTAAATCTACTCAGCCTTTCAGTTCTCCACAGGGCATTCCTCAGCTCCAGGTTTTACAGAAGCCATGGAAGTGGTGGGGAAGTGGTGGGAAATCATATGTGCTGGGGCTGGAATCCAGCCCTTTGGGAAGCCAATGCTCACTCCTTCTGTTTGCTGCAAAAAAAACACAGGTTGAACCTCATCCAGGAATTATTTCCTAGAAGGCTTCTCATTTACTAGGGATTTTCCTTGCTGAGTTAACACTTTCTTATTCCAAGATGCTGAGGTTTCTCCTAAACTCCCTCCCTGCCAGCAGATCCAACTGAATTTTCCTGGGCATCTCTGTGCCCAGGAAATTCACAAGAAGTTGATTTTTTTTTTAAATCAAACCTCAAGCATCTCAGATTTGAACTTAATATTCTGGGGGGGACAGGGGGATGGACCTGCAGTGAGTTGTCACCACTGGGTCATGCTGTACAAAAAAAACTATATCCAGAATGTACACTGGGGGATTTGAATTCAATTAAAATTGAAATAAAAGTGGACATTAAAAGCATTTTACCTTCACAATTTGGTTTGGGTTTTTGTTTGGGTTTTTTTTCTTCTTCCCTCTATGGAAACTTCCTTCTTTATATGAGATGTTTGGCCAAGTTCTACCTCTGCTGCCATAATAAATAGTCTCCTTCAAACAGGCGTTGAGAGGGAGCAGAAAGTGTTCTGCTGTAGCCTTGGCTAAGAGAAAAAGAATGGACACAGTCTGGAAGATTAAGGAGAGAAGATTCAGCCTTTGCTTATCCAGAGTAAGAACTCACCTTGCTCTGCTCACATCCAGAAAGTCAAAAAAGCACCAGCTGATGTTTTAACAGAGAGCTTGGCCTAAAAGTGAGGCTTGAAACAAGGTGTCCTGACCTTGTTTTAGGAAAATAGCTGATTTTAATCCATCAATGGATCACAGGACAGATGCCCTCCCTTTGCCAATAGCCTCTTGACTTCTTTTATAGGAGCAACAAATCTTCCCTTCATCCTAGAATCTTTTCTCTTTATCCCCAGAGAGCCTCGTGGGTATTTACCAAGATGCAGGAGCTCAGAAGCATTTGATCAGTGGAAAAGATGATCAAGTCTCCTCCACAGAGCAATTCTGCAGCAGGTCATGAACAGTGGTGAGAAAAGCACAGAAAATACCCCAGTAAATCCAGAGCTCAGCTGAGTGTGAGGAAGAAGCATCACCCACCTGTTGGCTAAACAAGAGGGATTTGAGCTCTGCAGTTGCCAATGTGATCCCTTCTTCTAGAAACAACTCTGCTCAGGATTAAACAGAACCTCAGAAAACTTCTTCCTAAAGAATCTCAGAGGCTGAGACAAAGTTGCTGTGAATAAACCCAGCCTGAGATGCCCCATTTGCATAATACTCTGAATTCTTGCAAGACTTGATTCAATCACCAGAATTTTTCATCTCCTTTTACAGGGAAAAAAATATTATAATAACCAGAATAATTTTAACTTCTTTCTTAAACAACTACAAATGTGACGCTATTTGCCAGTGAAAGGTTTCTTGACAAAAGAAATGCTTTCATTGATTATCCTGAATTATAAATTATAGCTCTCTAATCCTTCCCTTTATAAATGAATACTTTTCACAATCTAGCTTTGCATGTCAGGCAAAAAAAAAAAAAAAGAGGAAAAAAAGATGAAACTTTTATAATGGAAATTTAATTATACCACAATTTTTGCCAGTTGTCATTCCAAAGTCATCTATAATTACTCTCAGGTCATTAAAAGTGATTTTTTTTTTCATCTACTTGGCCAAACACATTGGGTCATCCTCTCAAATTCTACTCTGCACAACAGCAATTAAGGGAATTATTGATGTTTGGTTGTTGGGTTGGGGTTTGGTTTGGTTTTTAAGCTAATTGCAAACAAAAGATCTTGCAGCAAGAGTCAAAACAAAGAGCAAGTGACAGGCAGTTTGATTTTTGTTTCCAAAGAACAGCAATTTTTAGGCATGAAAAGGCATTTCTGCATCTCACTTTTTGCCTTCCTGCTCCACATGCATTTGCCCATCATAAAATACCAACAGATAACAGTCCAGCATAAACATATTTTCCTCCTGCTCAAAGGATGGTATAGAGTGAAAAAGCTAAATGCAGACACCAGAAATATAAATGTAAAAAGGCAATGGTTAAAACTGATATTTCTCATTCTAAAATAATCATTCTACAGAAGAAAAAAGAGCCCTAAATAATTAATTTAATTACCAGTCTTATTTTCATCTCAATTTAATTTAATCCAGTTCTTGATGATAATGCTGTGCACAGTGCTGCCCAAATTTAGTTCTTATTTATTTCCAAATTTAAAGGAATTTGACACAAGAATTTAATCCAGATCATCACCATCAGGGGTGATATTTAGTCATTAAATCCTTCAGAAATGAGGTTTTTGGTTCTATGGGACATCTTGTTGTGGCCCAAAAGTTCACTCAAATGTATTTTGAAATTCTAAAACCTAATTCTTTAAAACCTAAAGCCCCTTTAGTCACAGGGGTGATCCAATGATCTCTATATTTGAAGGGAATATTTGGATTTATGGGGATATAAGTGTGTATGGTTATACACACTCTGAGGCATGCATAATTAAGTTGGGGTTTGTTGCTGAAGGATCAGCAATATTAATCTAATATTAATATTAGTAATATAATCAAGTTTGGCAGGCAACGTGGCAGAAGCAGATGTGAAAACTGCTCTCAGAAGAGGGGAGAAAAGAGAAATTTAAAGCATTTCACAGGAAAGGCACCTACATCCAAATCATCCCCTTTCCTCTCTACCTACTTTTAATAATTAGAACACAACACATTTATTTAATAACACTTCTGAAAAGAGAGATTCAAAGACCAGAATAATCCAAAGAAATTCCATATCAATATATTTTTTTAATTCCACCTAATTCACCACTCCCAGTAAAGGTGCCCACATACCATTTAGTTTATAACCAGTTTATTTAGTTAGTTTATAACTCCCAACTTGCTGGGGTTTTTTTCCCCACTCCATAAGGAGAAATTCCTCCTGAATCAAAGCTGGGTATAATAATAATTTATTTATTTTTACCCTTAATAATTAATATTAATATTAACTATATAATATATAGTTAATAAGAGACTGCAACAAATCTGGAGATGGAGATATGTCATTGAAGAAATCCTAGAATCTACTTTTTCTCAAGGATCATGATGTTTTGTTCACATTCCAACTACCTGGCAGATGGGAAATTAATCATTTTGTCCCTCAGGTTTGTGCTAAAATGGTGAAGGTTCATTTGTCTCAAAGAGCAGGTTAATTTCTCCCTCTGCAAATGTTTGGAAATGAGAATCTAATAAAGTGAAGAAGTGGAGTCTCCATTTATATGGCTGCTGTTCACACCACCAGAGACAAAGCCTGGCAGTTTTGTCTGCAAATATTCCCTTTATTTATCCAGCTGCCACTGACAGGATCCTTAGTGGAAGTCCTCAAGAAAAAAGAAGCTAGAAGATAGAAATCTGGGATTTGAGACAGGAGGTACCAGTGGGATTTGAGACAGGCTCTGGCCACTGCCAAAGGGAGAGAGAAATCATAGAATTATCAATAAAAGAAGATGGGAGGGTGGAAAATAAGGAAGCTGAGGCTGTCCATCCTGTAGGACCTGGCAAGTGCTCCATGCCCTGGGGAAAGCAGTGGCAAGAAGGTGGATCTCTGGAGAGATTCCAAACCCTCCTGGACACTGCCCTGCTCTGGAGATGCTGGATGGAGCAGGGGGATGGCACCAGAGCATCTCCAGAGGAACCTTCCAACCCTTACCAGTCTGTGGTTTTTAGGCTCTGGTGGCAGAAGAGGTTTTAATGGATCAGAGGATGCTCCTTCCAGCAGTTTGGCACGTGTGGAGTGCTCCAGGATGCCAGTGGGCAACACAGGGCTGGAGAAGTCATTCTGATACCTTTGAGAATGAGCCAGCTGAAGCCCAAGCAGTGAGCAAAATGAGGAATATTAAAAAGAATAAATAATCTTTTAAGAGTGAGGATTTAAAGGTTTCCTCTGCTCTGTTCTTCCAGACTTTTGACAGCCTTCTAGGAGCAACAGACAGTCTGCAGCCAACCTGCAGTGGTGATTCAAGAGCTCAGCTGTACTGGGATCAACCATTTTCCTCCTGATGGGCTCAAGTGATGGAGCAGAAGAGATGAACTGTGTTAATTAAAACATTCCTCTCATTTCCATGTGTGAAGTCTCTGCCAGGAAAATTCTTGGTTAAATTGACAGTGAATCTTTTTACAAAGACTCCAGGGCAATTGTTGTGTCTTAGAGCAGAGCAGCGGAGTTCTGCCTGTTAAAAATTCCCCACAATTTGGGGATAGGCCATCAGAAGTTTCTTTCATGGCAGTCATTTTATTTATTTGTGTTATTTTCTCAAATTTCAATAGAGTTTTCTGGTAAAGATGCTAATTTCCTAGGATTATACTAAATGTCCCAGTGGAAAAAAAAGGAAATGTGATGAGAAAAAGAGAAAAAGGCAATGATTTTTCCCCAGAAAGCCTTAAAATTGAAAGTGAAAACGAGGAATTTAAGATGTACTGTGTAATGGAAATGTTCTCTCCTGTATCTCCTGTTGTGTTTCCATCCCATTTTCCCCTGTTCTCTGTTTTAAATGGCAGGATTCTTCCAGGTTCACACACCCTATGAGGCAGCTGTGGGGAGGAGCAGCTTGGAGCACAACTACTGGTGATTCAAATTCCACACAACCTGGAGAAGCTTTGATTTCAGACCTTCAAATAAGAAAAAAAAAGCTCTTTTTTTTTTTCTCCAAGCCTGACTCAGATGTAGCTCAGTGGCCAAAATCCACTCCTCTTTTTCAGACCAGATCTCCACGTTCTGAGTGAAATCTACTCCAGACCCAGCTGTGATTCCTTCCTGAACATTACACTGCAAGAGGAGTTAGTTATATTCCATTTCATCACAAGGAAGCCAAGCACTTTAGAAAACACATAACTGCTCCACTGAGGGTGATGCAACCAAGTCTGGAGAGATAAACAGGGTTGGGGTTTTTTTTTTCTTTGCCTTCTAATTAGAGACGTTTTTATTTACTGAAGTTACAGAGAAGCCTTGTCTTATTACAGGCTTCCAAAATCTCATTTTGCTCAAATGAAAACATATTTCAAATACTTTGGAGAACTATTAGCATTACTGAATGCCTGGCACTCTGCTTTGAGTCTCCAAGCGGTTCACTAGACCCCTAGGGAACAGGCAAGCAGCATACAATTATCCCAGTAATTAAAAAGGTGCAATGACTCTTCTCTTAAAGACTCCTGGTTTATTAATTCTATGGTATGCTTTAGAGACTGGCATTATTTTACTCCTACCCAGCTTAATTATACCATCATTAGTTTATCAGCATCCCTTTTAAGCCCTTGGGCCAGTTATTAGCATGTCACTTGCTAACAGTTAACCAATAACCACTACACCTTCAAAGCTGGATCCTCTGCTATTAAAACAACCCCCAAAAAAAGCCAATTTGTAGACACAGATTTAATGTCATCGTTCAAATTACATTTTGCAGTCAGCCATCACTTTCTGCTTTTAAGAGGGTTCCTGTTTAGCTTAATGAAAACACAAATAATGCTGGTGTGTTGTGTTACCAGGTAATAAAATGCTTCCAGTCCACAGTGGTTGATGAGGCTGCTTCTCCATGTTCACACTCAGCAGCATGTCCCACTGAAGGGACCAGAAAGCAGATGATGTTCTTCTACAGAAGGAAAATTCTGGATTTCTCTCTGCTGGGTCAGACTAGGATGGAGTTCTTAATTAATTGGACTAAACTGAAGTCAGTTCAGCAAAGAAAAATCTCAGAAATTTGAAATATAGAACTATTGTTGAGCTGTGTATTTGGCATGAAATGCTTCTTTCCAGTGAGGAGAGGGGGAAGAGAAAACCAAACAAGAATAGCAAAGAGTATTTCTATCAACTTGCATCTTTCAAATGCAGCTGTATTTTAGTGATGACACCAACCAGCTCAATGGAAAAGCTCTGGAGCCACCGACAGGTGACACATGCAATGGAAATACCTCAGTATTGCCTGTTAGAAGAGATAAATAACACCAAACAATCCTTTTCAAGCCAACACCACATGCTTAGTCCTGTTTCCTCTAGGTGCACTTTACTCATCCTCCACCAACTGTGCAGCAGTGGAAAAGAAGACTCCAAATATTATGGGGGCAAAACAATGACCAAAAATATTCCAAGTTACTGTATATTCTGTTGTTTTCTGAGCAGATAAATCCCAAATTAACATCACCAGCACTCCTCCTGAAAATTACTGTACAATTGCTTTTGTGTAACAGGTCTGCTTTGATAATTTACCATCAGGGGTCAACACTGTTAATGAGAGCAGCCAAACCAGGAGCTGAGGCTGCAGCACAGCACCACAAATCATACTCTCTGCTTAATGAGAAGACAATCAGTCACTCAGGAAGGATAAACCTCATCTGCTCATTGAAACTTTGAGGTGCTTCCTTTTGCTGTTACACTCCAAGTTTGATGGGTTGAAGAAAAGGAAAAGAAACTTTATTCAAAACAAGTTTTATCACGCTTGAGATTAAAAAGACACCAAAGAAAAAGAGTAAAAAAGGAACCAAAACAAGGATGATCTAAGCTGAAACCCAGACATACACTGTAATGAACTAGAGAGTGATATTATGAACTGGTGATAATCAAACCCACTTACCCAGCTCTCCACAGTGGCCACTCCAAGGCTTGATCTCCCCACCACTGCCACCAACCCTTGGTATCAAGGTGATCCCAGCCAGCAAATGCTAACAGCTAACAGCCTTAGCTCAACTCCTGCAGCCTGCCACTGAAAGAACTGCTGCTTTACCACCCCAGAAGGCAATGTAGAGCTTTCTAATAAATTCTGAGTACTCACCAGCACACTTGGTTCTGGTTTTGAGAGCGGGGCCGGGGGAGCCGGTGCCTCCTTCTCCTGGCCTGGTGAGTAGCACGCTGATCTCATACTCTGTGTCAGGGTCCAGGTGCCCAATCTTGTAGCTGGTGGAGTCCACGGGTTGGATGTCATACCAGCTGCCACTGGAAGTCCTGTATTCCACCTCCCTCTGGATGATGGGCCCATCCCCGTTGATGGAGTTGGCGTTCAACTGGATCCACAGGTAGGTGGCACCCACCGAGGACAGCTGAGGGGGAGCGATGGGAACTGGGGGCTCTGCAGCAACAGAAGGGAGGAAAAACCAAGTGATTCCACCAGTTTTTTTCATCCTGCTAGACAAAGGGGGTTCTACGGGATTAGAGATGGAAAGTGCATCCAAATGTGATGAAAGAATGACTGGGGATTGATTGATTTGCAGGGAATTGCAGTGCACACTCTGCTCCTGCTATGGGAGATCTCAAGAGGCAGCTTCTGGTTGAGACCACAGAGGTTCACTTTCAACTCTGCTCACCAGGGGCAACTTTTCCAGTTTAAAAAGCCACACAACCTCAGCTTTTCTCATCCAACCACAGTTCTATTGAATGCAAAGAGAAATCCCCCTCAAAACTAACATTTTGAGCTAAAACTGATGTTGCAACCTAGCTTTGGACAACACCAGAATGGTCATTTCTATGTGAAAATAAAATTACTTTTTAAATTCATAATATTTTTTTTCCAAGTCCTACATCCTGGTTAAACACAAAGAGCTTCTCACTAGGTGAAAACTGGAGTCTTTATGATGAATCTGACTCTTATAACTACCAGGCAGAAGCAGAGCTGAGTCTCCTGGAGCAGGCACGTGTGGGATCTCCTGCTAGTTTGGTTTCTAAAGCTTTTAAAAACGAGCAAAAATACAAGATCATTTTATTTCTTATGTCCAAGTGAGCAAAAAATTGAAGATCCCTTTTCATTCTTCCACGACAGACATCTCATTTGAAACTACACCACAGAAGTCATTTGCAGACATCATCTCTTTTTCAAGGTAAATAACAAAGTCTTTTTTTTCCTGTTGATTAACCAGGAAAACTCTCTGCTGCTTCACACATCCCATCAGCAAAAAAAAATCCCCCTTCCCATTGGTTCAATATATTGAAGTAAAATGAAACCAGGACGCTGGAATAAGACACTGTTTGATCCAATATTCTTAGCATATCTCTCAGCAAACACTGCCACCTTCTTAAGGCTACACAGAATATGTAATGAATGTTGAATTTCTGCCTTGCCTAAGCTGTAGATTCAGATTTATCCTCTTCTGCAGCCATTGCCCAACGTGTGGAGAGATAGGTAGGCAAACAGAAAAGGAGCTGAATGGAGAGATTTCCTCATTTTCTCAAGGACTTCAAAGTCAAGAATTAAAGCACATCAAAGAATGAAGCACAAGGGAGAAAGGAACCCCAGAAATCAGTATTAATATTGCCTGAGAAATTGGAGAATTGCTATTTTAACAAACATCTCATTATCCTGTCTTATACTTTCATTTGCATGAGAGCACTCAACTCACAGAGCATGAAGTAAGAATCCCAGACTGGGTTGGGATGGGAGGGATCTTTCCAGGTCACCCAGTGCAGGGAGCAGGGTCATCTGCAGCCAGAGCAGGGTGCTCAGAGCACCAACCTCCCCTGGGATGGTGCCAGGGCTGGGGCAGCCACCACCTCTCTGGGCAGCCTGGCACAGCCTCTGCAACCCTCAGTGGAAAAAACTCTTCCTTTTCAGTCTAAATCTCCTTTTTTTTTTTCAGTTTAAACCATCCCCCCTTGTCCTGTCCCAACAGCCCCTGCTCAAAAGTCCCTCCCCATCTTTCTGCCAGACCCTTGAAGCCCTGACAAATATGAAAATGTATTATTTTTTAAATAAATATATTAAAAAGAGTTTAAAACACTGTAGTGGATCCTGGTATAGAAAGAAAATCCTATTATTTCCATCTTGGAACCCCTAAGGAAACCATTGTCCCAGGTCAGCAGCACCAGTTGGGTCTCCCTGAATTATTTTGCCTCCTGACATCTATAAACTACAGCCTCGAAATAAAGAGTTTAGCATCAATTTTCATCATTAGGCTGTTTTGTCAAGCAAGACATGAAATGAGAGGTTTCTAGAGCACCCCGAGGCATTTACTTAGTGGTGCTGAAAGAACAGTTAATTACTTACCAGCTTGAACTGCTGCTCAAGGCTGTTGGAGGGCCATTGGAAATGTGACCTCAGGAGCTGGGGCACTGAGGTTAGTGGCTACACCAATTCACTCCAAGCATGACAAGTACTTGAAACAGACAGTGCTTTATTGTCTTTTTCTCCCTCGGGGTGGGTTTTTTATTCCTCCCTGCCTGCCCTGCAAAAGGGTCTCATGTCACTTAGCAAAGCCTGGGACAACATCAGCTGAACACTAGGGAGGTGGCTTAATGTGAGGAGCAGTTGTCTTGCCACACATCAAGAAATGAAAAGGAGTTTTTCCACCCCAAATATGATGCTTGTTATTAAAGGACTGGTTAAAAACACCAGAGTTAAGCAGAGGCTCTCAAACCATGAACTACCAACCAGCCTCAACAGATTTCCTGACTCAAGGATGGAATTATTCTTCTGACTTAGCAATTTATTCCTGTTTTCAGCAGGATGACTCATTGTTTTCAGGGTACCAAAAGGTGATGGCAGCAGGTGAAAGATGGGAAGTTCCACCTCAACATGAGGAAAAAATTCTTCCCTGGGAGGGTGCCAGAGCCTGGCTGCCCAGAGAGGCAAAAATAGAATATTTTAAAATATAATATAATAAATATTAATATAAACAAATAAAAATATAAATAAATATAAATAAATATTAATTCTAATAAAATAGAATATTCTAAAATAGAATATTCAGTCCAAAAATGAAGATAAACCTCCCCATGGTTTCAAAGCTCAATGTTTTTTAGACTTTGGACAGACAAGTGACCTCCTCCTTGGGTTCTGGGACAACTGGCCATGGGTGTAATCCCATGGCAAGAAAACAAGAGGCACCTGAGCAAGGCAGAGCTCTGCAGAGGACAAGAAGCTTTAGACAGAGGCTCTCAAGTCACCCTAAATCAATGGATCATTTAAGGTAAATATGAGTCAAAGACAAAGCCTTGGAGATAAGGAGCAGCCCTTGGTGTTCTGCAGAAGGTCAGAACATATTGAGCCCTATGGATATAGAATTATTTGTTCTTAAGGCTTCTAAATTAATTGGGAGCAGATTGGAAAAGCCAACTCCTTTATTTGCCTGCTTTGTGATTGAAACAATAAGGAATTTCCAACACCCCAATATTCCCATGGGAAACATCATGAGTAGGTGAAGTGATGAAAATAAGGTACCAACCAGCTCTGGGGCTGTGTCCACATTAATATATTAACTATTACAAAACTAATCACTCTGATTTTTAGTCTTGAAATCACCTGAACAGCCTTATTTTAATGATATTTACTTCCATTTTCCTCTCTTTTTCTTGCTTTTACACACACAGAAATGCATCTTGTATGGATCCTTCCAGCTCAGGTGAATCCCAGCCCCTCTGGAAGCAGTGGAGAGAGGGCAGCATGTAACTGTGGGGTGAAGGGCTGTCAAGAAGACACAGCACTGATTCCATGCTATAGATTATGGTTTTTTATTCTACAAGAGTCAGCCCTGCCAGGGCACCACTGCCCTATGGCCTCAGCACCACAGCTCCAGGGCTTGGAAACCCCTCCAGGGCTCACAGGGACTCCACCCCTGCCCTGGGCAGCCCTGCAGGGGAAGAAATTGTTCCTCCGTTCCAACCTCAACCTTCCCTGGGACAACTTTCAGCTCATCCTACTGCTTGAAGAGACCAACTTCCACTGTTGATAATGTAAAAATTGGTATTTTTTCTTACTGTGTCTTGATCTGAGACTGGTTTTGCCCTCCAGAATGTTGCTCCAGAAGCTGTTTGGTTCCTCTCCCAGACACCTAAGCTGCCAGCATTCCAGATGGCCACCCCCTGTGCCCTCACTTCCAAACCTCCCCAAACTCCAGTTACCCAACTGGACACCTGGGTTTACCTTGTTTGAACTCACTAAGCAGTCTGAACTCTGCAATAATCTGCTGTCTGCTCAGACAGCCTCATTCTGCTCTCCTCAATCTCATCTGTGCTAGAGCTGCCCACCCCTAGAAAAAAAACCCAACCTGGGCACATTCTGCCCAAAGCCTAATTTACTTCACCAAACACATTTAATCAATTCCACCCCTCCTATTTTCCTTTTGTTCCATGTTTGATTACTTTGATGTCACCTGTTGGGTACAAATGGCTGGGTTTTTACACTAAGTGGGTGATCTGACAAGGCCAATTTCCCATCTCCCATTAGATAAAGTGACATTTCAATCCAATTCCCTGCCAAACTGAGATGAGGAGGCCGTGGAGTTTGAGCACACACAATGACAAGGCACTTGTCTTTTCAGCCTTTCCTAGCAGAACAAACACTAGGGGAGATTGAAAACCTCCCCTGCAGGATTTATTTAAATAGAGCAATCAATACTTTATTTCACCAGCCTCTAAAAGGCACAGAAGATAACACAAGTTTCTCCCCCCTCCAAAAAAAAATTGGCAACTTTTTTTTTTTGCTTTCTTAAGGCCAAGCAAATTGTTCCCTGACAGGTTCCTTGCTCATTAACCAGGCAATAGTCATGTTTACAGTTCTTTAATAAGATAACATGGGATTAACTGACAGCTCTTTAATTGCTTTTTAGTTTTTTTCCTTCCCCATACAGATGAAACTTTGCTCAAACCATTTCTGCTCAGGTAAGGGAAAAAATAAATAAATAAAAAGAACATTTGGCTGTTTCTTGCACATCTCTCACCTTCAAGATTTCTTTCCTATTGAATCCCCTCAGAAGATTCAAGATGAGCTTCACCTCTCTTGGTGTTCCCAGTTAGAACATTGGTTTTGGGAATCAGTAATTCCCAAAGATCCCAAGCCTTCCATGCAATATGGGTACATATATATTCTGCAGGAATTACTGATAATGCATTAAAAAAAGAAATACAAGAGAGACCTGCCCAGGAATTTTTCTCTGAATTCTGCTAAATGGTGTTGCAGGAAACTACTCTAAAAAAAACCAACCAAGAAACAACCCAGCAAATACAATTTCTTAATTATATGCCATTAATAAGAAAGCAAATTTCCTAATTAGCCCCATCATGCTGCTATTTCAGCCGAGTCATGGAAGGTTTTACAGCACCGTGTTTCAAATGAGCCTTTTTAGGTCAGAAGGAACGACCTGCAGATGGTCTCCTAAAAGCTCCACGAGCAGCCACGGGGATTAGCATAATTACTGCTCCACTCTCCAAGGAGTTAATGGGATTACACCCCGAGGCTATCTGCTCGCTCCCTGCCCCCTGCATTTCCAGACACAACCCGGCTAAGCACAAATAACTTCCTAACGCTTCAGCATTCCAGCCAGCAGCCTGAAAAAGGAGCTGGAATAAAAGAGACCCACCTGAAAACAAAGAAACTGGGGGGAAATCTGTCTGTTTCAGCTTCACTTCTCTCCTGGCACTGCAGCAGGGAGGCTCTGCTTTGCCTTCCTCAGGCAGTCCAGTGGTTTGCCATGTTTTCACTCATGCTTCAGCATTCCTGTGATGAAGATTCCTATTCCACATCATTACATCTCCATTTTTGGCCACACTTTTCATTTGCTTGTTTGGGCTGAACCACTTTTGTTCCCCATCTCTCCCACTCTAGTTCTTGCTCAAACAGCTGATCTGAGTTTTCAAGTCATCTTTTCTCTTATCTTCACAAACTACTTACCTGCAACCTCCTCCTCTCATCCTGCTCATCTCCATTTCTCTCACATCAGCTGGCACCACATTCCTGCTTTTCAATAACAGCTGCTTCTTTATTATGGCTCCTGCATCTGCTGCTGGTACCTACTGTTCCCCACTCTAACCCACAGCCCAAGCTTCTCCCTCTTCCAATCATCCCCTTCCTTCCTAAATATTCCTCTCTATATTTATTTCATTCCAACATCTCATCCTTATCTACAGCATAACTGCTAATGCTCCTCTATGTCTTCTCAGAATAAACTCTAATGTCCTTCTCACTTTATCTCACTTTTTTCCCCCCCCCAAAACTTGTGCTTTTATAACAACTTGGCCTGATTTTTTATGCCACTGTGCCTTCTGTCCTTCAAATCCTTCCTTTCCTGACAGCTTCTCATACAAACACTTCCTAATTGACCTCAAAACCAAGATCCATGGTACATTTCCAGACCTCACTTATCCTCCACCTTGCATCTTTGCCCTACATAGAAGTTGCCTTTAGGAAGAGGCTCCCATCTTCTCACCCTGAGAATTACCATATAGGTTTATAAATACACTAAATAATTCAAGAGTTAAGAGAAGGAAAAGAACAAATCCCAGCTCAATGAATAACAAAGCCCCTTATCCAGTTTGGTGTCTGCAAGCAGAACTGTGCAAGCTCTGCATGAGTTACTGATTCTATAATTAATTAGATGGCTAAGTCATGAGAGATGTTACTGTCTTAACCCAGAAGATAAATCCCAGGGCAGAGTTTGGAAAGCAGCATGACAAGGTGACCTCCTCACTGCATTAGCAACAGCAGGTTTTTATTCCACACACAGAGCATGATGTGGAGACTGATTTTCAGACCTCACCTGGAATACTGTGGCCAGTTCTGGAGCACAAGAAGGATGTGGAAGGCCACCAAAATGATCAAGGGAATGGAGCAGCTCTGCTCCCAGGACAGGCTGAGGGAGCTGGGGATGTTCAGCCTGGAGAAGGCTCTGGGGGGACCCAGTTTTGATTTTGCAGTACCTGAAGGGGCTACAGGAAGGCAGGGGAAGGTCTTTTCCAAAGGGCTTGCAATGACAGGACAAGCAGGAATGGGTTTAAGCTGGGAAAGGATAGATTTAGGATGGATATTAGAAAAAAGTTCTTTGAAGTGAGGGTGGTGACCACTCAAATGGGCTACCCAGGAAGGTGCTGGAGACCTTATAATATAACCCTGGTTGGAAAAGACCTCCTGGATCAGAGTCCAATCATACTTATAAGAACAAAACACCTAATACCTCAAGCCTAAATGCCCACAAACCTAACTACACACAAACCCCCTCCATACCTGTCCCAGAGCATGTCCTGAGCACCATGGCAACATGTAGGGTTAATGGCTGCACTTGATGATCTTGAAGGTCTCTTCCAGCCAAATCATTCTATGATTCTTAAACCCCTCCAGGGATGGTTACTCCACCCCCTTCCTGGGCAACCTGTGGGCCTCACTACCCTCTCAGGAAAGAACTCCCTCCTAATACCCAATCTAACCCTCCCCTGGAGCAACTTGAGCCCACCCCCTGCTTCCATCACTCTAAGATCTCCACCATCCCCAACGTCCCGCGATCTCCGCTCAAACCCGGGCACTCGGCGCCACGAGAGGTGGTGGGAGAGATGCCCTCTGGAGGTCCCTTCCACCCTGATCCCGTGGCAGGGCTGGAGAAAGGAGTACCTTTGACCACAAGCTCGGCGTAGTTGGAGACGCCGACGCCGGCCGGGGTGCGGATCATGCAGCGGTAGTTGCCGGCGTCGCGCCTAGTGGCGTTCACCACGCTGAACAGCGCCACGAAGCGGCGGGGGTTGAACACTCGGATGTCCTTCAGGGGGGCGTCCCTCACGTACACGCCCTGGGGGGGCAAGAAGCAACACCAGAAAAGATTGGTTGTTGTGTTCAAAGTCAACAGAGAATGTTGGGTGTTGTGTTTAAACCACCAGAGAGCGTTGGGTGTTGTGTTCGACACCAACCCCGGAGTATGACAATGTCAGGGGTTGGAGGCACCTAGAAGATCATCCAGTCCAACCCACCCAGACCAAGTCACCCAGGAACAGATCCACAAGGGTCTTGAGTGTCTCTGGAGACTCCACAACCTCCCTGGGCAGACCCTTCCAGGTTCTGGCACCCTCACTAGAAATAAGTTTTTCCTTGTGTTTCCCCCAACTTGCTCCCATTGCCTCTTCTCCTGTTAATTGGTGATCTTAACCAGAAGAATTCAAGATATACAGATGGGAAATACCAACCTCCTTCTTTACTTGCCACCCTGAAAACCCCAGTTGTAAGCAGAGAGTTTCAGTGAGCAGCCACATCAAATTCACCCATAACAAAAACAAGATTAACCAAGTAAAGAGGATGGATAATTAACAGTAAACAGTGATTTTCATGCACAGCAAGGTCAAATTATTTCCTCTTTGAGGAAAAAAAAATAATGCACAACTTATTTAAAAGAAAAATAAAAGAAAAATGTATTATCTTGCCTTAAAAATTCCTCAGGCAAGAGCTGCTATTTAAGGAGAGAACCAGAGGGCTCTTTCAACCCTCATCATGCTGGGATTCTGTGATCCCATTCTCTGACTCCCAATAAATTCTCATTGAGCTGGAGTCCCATCATCTTTTTTTTTACCTTCTGCTGATTCTGCAGCACACCAGTTTCACAAGATTTCAAACACTTCACCTGCTGCTCTACAAGAAACAACCTCAGTTGAGCAAATAATTGAGTTAGGTTGCCACAGAACACGTGTTACCTGTTCACATGTTGATAGATTTGAGTGTAACAGCAGCAAATCTCAGGCATCATTTTGCCACAGGATGCTACATCAGGATTAAATCCAACTCATTTTGGCCCTAGAGGGGTTCAGCATTTTTGCCCCCCCACCACTAAAATCCAGCTGTGAAGCAGCTGGCTGAAAATTCAGGAAGGAGCTCTAGAATCAAAAGCCTTTATTATTGGTATTATTATAACACACACCCTGAAAGCCCATGTGAGATGAGGAATAAAAATGATCCTGAGTGACTTCTCCAACATTGCAAAGGCAAGGAGACAAAGTGTGGAGTGTCTAATTATGTGTTAGAATTCCAGCAGGCCCACAGAAATCACTGGCATGACATTTCCTGCAAGAACTCAAAGGAGGAAGAGAAAAAAAAATAGATTTTTTTGATTTTACTTTAGTCTCTTTGGGAAAAAATATTTTGAAGGGAAACGTAATGTCTGGAACAGACAAAGACTAGGAAAGATAATTGCTTTGCTTTCCTCAAGAGAAAATAAAAAGCTCAAGAGAGCAAGTCTTCCCTCTCTTCTGGGATGACAGCAAATGAGTAGAGCAGCCACCTAATTGATTTAAGCCTGAGTATAAAGGTAATGAAAGGAAAGAACTCAAGTTCAAGCCAAGAATGTAAAAGGCTGAGCAGTAAAATACATATATATATAATTTT
>VYZU01087784.1:6750-21238 GCA_013401355.1 Ceyx cyanopectus | reverse complement strand
TTCCAAATCTGTTAGCTTAGGGAACTCAGAAATAGCCATTATTTTAACATAGCAGAGAAAGAATTACATGTTTCTAGAGCTGAGGACAATTCCTTTAGGACTGTGTATAAAAATGACTTTTTGTGCACTTTTCCTCTGTGCTTCAGCTTTCCAATTTATAACATGGAAAAAAAATCCTTATGTAACTCCAGGACTTCACCTTCTGGGTGAACCCAGCAAATAAATCACTTTATGTGCTTTACATAAACAGCACATGCAGTCACACACAGGATCTGTTTTCTACATCCTAGAAATGCGTTTTTTTTCCCCCCTTTTCCAGGAGTCACTGCACTGGCTTGTACATTCTCACAAGGATGTTTTTGATACCTCTCATTTGTGCATGTGTGTTTTCCTAAGGAAAACAATTTGCTTTCAAGAACTCCCTCTGACACAGGATTAGATGTTTAAATGAATAAATAACAAATCATGCAGCTTGGTATGCAGAGGAATAAAATCTTCACACCTTCAGCAAAAGGTAACTGAAGATATGAAAGAAACCCAAAACAAAACACAATAATACCCAGGATAAGGTGAAGAGACCAATCCAAAGCCTAGAGAAGGGCTGTTTCCAAAGGCCTGGAGCGAGAGGCCGAGGCCAAGGCCTGGAGCGAGAGGCCAAAGGACAATGGTTTGAAATGAGAAAGGAGTGGATTGAGATGAGAACTAAGGCAGAAGTTCTTTCCCAGCAGAGTGGTGGCCACTGGCACAGGTTACCCAGGGAGGTGGTGGAGGCCCCATCCCTGAAGCCATCCCAGGTGGGGCTTGAGGAGGCTCTGAGAACCCTGCTCTAGTTGAGATGGCCCTGCTCTGGATGAGCTCTGGAGCTCCCTTCAACCCAGACATGGCTAGGATTCCATGTCCAGTCTGGAGAGAAGGAGGCTCAGGGGAGACCTTCTGGCTCTGGCAGCTCCTGGCAGGAGGTTGGAGCCAGGGGGAATCCATCTCTCCAACTAAGGCCAGGAGAGAGTGCTCAGCTAGAGCAGGTTGTTTCTGTTTCTCACTCTCTTGGCTCCTCAACCATAAAATGAGGATATCAACCCACCCCCAGTCATAACTTCATATTGGGAAGCATTAAAATTCCATTAGAAAAATGGATCTGTTTGCAGCAGTGATTTGTGTATTATTTACTAAGCAAAGTGAAGCCCTAACTATATTTTAGTGAAGGAAGCCACACATTAAGGAGCTATTTATCAACTGATTATGTCCATTATGCTGAGCTAGATGGGGATTTGGAAGGCAAAAAAAAAAGAATTAATAAAAGAAAGTTACTACGTAGCTGAAAAGAAAATAAGCTCAAGAGGTTTAAAGTTTTAGGGCTGCAGATGCCCAACTTTTCCCAATTATTGCCTTGGAAATATTTATTTTCCTGCTTAAGCAACCTTCACTTGATGTTCATTTTAGTTGCTATTAAATATATTAAATATTTTAAGAGCTAATATACTAGTAACTATGTATTAACTATTAATTATACATGGCTTAATATGTAAATTAACTATTAAACATATATATTTTGTATATCTAAATATTCATGGCACTTCCTATACTTGCAGAGTAGAGAAAGTTTGGATACCTGGGGCTGGCAATGGAAGAAATTGATCTGGTTTTAAGTCAATCTTGACTTTTCTAAGCTTCATTTTCATTTGGTGTTCCAGGTTAATTTCTTCTCCAACTCCAACTTTGGATTTGGAATCTATCTAAAATAATGGGGATATTTTCCTTTTTAATTTAGTTGTTGATTGTGGCTTTTTGGTTTGATTTTGTGGATTTGTTTTGCTTTCCCCTGAACTGTATTCCCACCCCTTGGAATTCCCAGCTCCTTCACTGCCTGCTGCTTCACCTGGTTGTTGGCATCAACTTTGAGCTTGTGATTGCAAGAAAAAACTATTAAAAAATTAATTGCAGCCATTTCTACATCACAGTATACAGAGGAAAGAGCATCACTGAGTGGAACTGGAGCCACCCCTCACCACCTGTTGTCCCCAGATGTGATAAATGGAAGCAGATGGGACACATCTGCAGATTAAAACCACTCTTATTTGTGTCCCCAGCTTTCTTTTCAAGGTATGGTTATGTTCAGAAGATAAGCTGAGGGGTTGGGAATTCCCAGAGATCCCAGCTAGCCAATGACCTTGTTATTTGGACACTGGTTGCAACATCCAAAGCTCTACAGCTCTGTGTTGTGCTCTCCGGTCCTTGAAATACCACTGAAAACACCCTGAAAATACAAATTATCTGCCAAGGTTACAATCACAGCCCATGCACTGGGGTCTCTGGCTTGCTAGGATCAGGAAAAGCTATTTTCCTTGCAAAGCACTGCACCATGGAAGAGGTAAAAATGGCTGTGTCATCTCCAAAAAAAATACTGATTACAGCATCATGAAACAAGCTTCGTGGCTCAGTGGTCTGATCTGGGCAGCTGAACTATGAATTGTGGTTCCCCCATCACCCTTTCAATTGCAAACACCTCCCTAATACTCCATAAAGTAATAGGCTTCTTATTCCACCAGGAGTTAAGAGCAGGAGAGGCTTGCAAAGGAAATAAAAAAGGCAGGCAATAAAATGTGATGTATGGATTTCACTTAGGAGAGCTTCAAGGCCTGGGTGTTGTTACACTAAAGACATCTCCTGGTTGTTTCCAACAGCTACTCCAAGCCAAGGGGAGCAAAAGGAGCAGCTGAGTTACAATTATTCATTTGTTTTCAAGAGCATCTATCCCTCACAGCCTAACAACTGTAAAAATCTTTGTTTGCCACAACCAAGTGGAAGTTTATTGCTGCATAAGGGCTGAGGGGTCCATAAAAGAGCTGGAAATGCAGGAGGAAAATCCTGACACTGCTGGGAACAGTCAGAACTCAGCAGCTGTAGCAATTCACCTGCATTTCAGGCTACTGATGGCAGTCTGAAAAGAAATAGGTTAATTAATTAAAAGGCAGAAAAGCTGAGTAAAAACACCTCACAACTGTATTCATTTCATTCTTAAAACCTTTTGCCCTCCAGGTTTTATATATTGAAGGGAGAAACCAGCAGAAAAGGGTGGATGTTACTGGTGGATCAGACTGGGCATCCCCACTAAAACCTGGATCCTTGTAGCCAAGCACCACAAAGGGCTCCAGAGGGCAGAGGGCATTTTATTCTGAATCTAGGATACTTCACATCTGGAATTTGCACATCCTTGGACCCATTAGCAGGGGATCTCTAGGTGTATGGGCAGGATAAATCAACAGAGGCCTTGCAGGAAGGGAAATTCCACAAAAAAAATCAAACTCTCACTACTTTTTCATCCTTCAAATGGGAAAAAAAACACCAAAAAACTCTCATTATCATGTACAAATAAGGAATCACTTACCTAAGCTCAAAGTTACTCTGGAATCACACTGCTGTTGAGAATGATTTTTATATTGCACAGTATCTAGAAGGGTGTTTAATTACGGAGCACATAATTTATGTCTCCTAAATTCCATACAAATAAAGCTTAAAGGTGAAACCACTGTCCTGAAATCTCTGAAAAAACCTGAATGGAATCAAGATTTTCCTAGCTGGGATTCCACCTTTGATTTTCCAAGAGCATTATGCAAAAGTTCAAAGGTTCCAGTAAGGTTATCTCTGCTGAAATAACAACCCATTATCTTCCCTCATGTGCTAAACTGTTTTTATGACCTCAAAAAATCAAATTACTTCCAAAAAAATCTCAGAGGCTTAGGAAAAAATGGAATTTTACCAGTTCAACACCATAATACTGGCTTTAAAGAGAGTTCTCTAACACAGAGGGGCAATCTGACTGTCAAACTGGTCTAGTGGAACCACAGGATGGTGTGGGTTGGGAGGGACTGGAAGCTCAGGGATGGATCATCCACAGCTTCCCTGGACGTGTTCCAGTGCCTCACCAACCTCAGAGTGAAAAGAAAAATGACTGGAAGTCTTCCCCAGACTGAAGAATTGAGTCATTTTCACTGAAAACACTAAAGAGAGATGGAGAGAAGCCAAGAAGCTCATTCTGCATCCCACTGTTAGGAGAAAGCCATGTGCTGCTCCTCAGGGATTGACCCTCACTCATGATGGCCATGTGTTACTCAACACCAACTTCACTTGGATGAAACAAGGGTGCAAAACTCTCCCAGCAGCAGCTGATCCAGAGCAGAACACCCAGTATGCAGCAGTTCCAAGGTGCTGGGAGTTCTAACACCAATGGAATCAACAGCACTATGGATTTTTATGGTTTATATTCCTTTCAGAGTGAGGAACTCTGAAACATCACCCCCAAGATCTCAGGGTATGAAGAAATTACCTGTAACTCCAACACTCCCTCAAGATCTCAGGGCATGAAGAAAGAAATTACCTGTAACTCCATCAACCCCCCAAGATGTCA
Source organism: Ceyx cyanopectus (assembly GCA_013401355.1). Taxonomy (NCBI): domain Eukaryota; kingdom Metazoa; phylum Chordata; class Aves; order Coraciiformes; family Alcedinidae; genus Ceyx; species Ceyx cyanopectus. Next base: position 16,833 of record VYZU01087784.1, on the reverse strand, counting down.
GGGCATGAAGAAATTACCTGTAACTCCAACACCTCCAACATCTCAAGGCATGAAGAAAGAAATTACCTGTAACACCAACACCCCCCCAAGACCTCAGGACATGAAGAAAGAAATTATCTGTAACTCCAACACCCCCCAAGATCTCAGGGCATGAAGAAAGAAAATACCTGTAACTCCAGCACCCCCAAGATCTCAGGACATTACAAAGAAATCACCTGTAACTCCAACATCTCAGGGCATGAGGAAAAAAGAAATTACCTGTAACTCCATCACCTCCAAGATCTCAGGATATGAAGAAAGAAATTACCTGTAACTCCAACACCCCCCAAGACCTCAGGGCATGAAGAAAGAAATTACCTGTAACTCCAACACCCCCCCAGGACCTCAGGGCATGAGGAAAAAGTAGTTACCTGTAGCCAGAGCCTGTCACTGGAGTCAGTTCCCCCATTGGCAGTGCACTGGAAAGTTGCAAATTGTCCAGCGTTGACTTCCACACTCTGAAGCCTTAAGAAATGGGGAGTTTTTGCTGGTGGAAGAAGAAAAAAAACCCATGGAAATCACGCACTGGCTGTGAAGAACACACTGAGCACAGGAAACAAATGGTTGCAATCACTGGTTTGGGGCAGTTTAGTTCCCTAGCTGGGAAAGAGCAGCAGAATGTAATTGTTCCTGCTCTGCACTGGCTCAGCATCCCTCTTGCAGCACTCTGAATAAAGATCATGTTGGAAGCTAAATGTTTTGCACCAAAAGCTGTTAAGAAACCACCACTACCAAGTGGACAACACACTGAGTGGAGTGGTGTTGTCAGGGAACTGGTTTTGCTTTGTCACCAGGTACAGTGGCTAGAGAGGGATGCTTTGGAGAGGCAGCACAGCTCAAATATAACAAAGCTTTTCAGCAGCCACTGCTGAAACCTTTAAACACAATTCAGCAACTCTGCTGACAAAAACCCTCAAAAATCTATTCTCCATATCAATATTTAGTTTGCATTAAAAAAACACACTCCCAGGAAAAATTTTGACCATTTGAAGAGTTGATAATGTTGTTTTTTAAAGACCTTATCATGGGGAAAAACTGCATTTTAAAGGGATTTATAAATAACCAGCTACCAGGAGTTGCTTAATATTCAGTGCAAGGCAATAGAAGGAGGAGGAAATGGAATCAAATAGCCCAAATTAAAATCTAAGTATGGAAATCTTTTCATGATAACTGTCCTGATGGTAATTATTGGACAAACTGCATGTTTATTTTTCAACCACTTGCCAAGTAGGACAGACTGACTTCAGGCCAAAGTCATCCCCTCCTTGCAAAACTACTAACATTAATTAGACATTCAAATTACTGAGTAATTCCCTATTTCTCAGCCACTTTTTTTACATCTACTTTTACCTCACTGGGGGTTTTTTTTCCCCCCCTTTGGAAAACCATCTCTTTTGGGTGACCAGGTACAGATCAAGTGGCCAGGGCTTTAAAAATCAAACAAACTCAAAACCAACAACCATCCAACCACCTCAACCCTTTCAGTTCTACCCACTTCTAATTAACCCAGTCAACCAGCTAGCAAATATTTTTTTTTTCCCAGTTTTAAGAGTTGCCAAAAGTCATTTTTTTTCTTGGCAATATTCAGCAGGAAGAGCCTCGTGGAGTTTTAACACACAGAATTTCCTTGCCACTCTCCACTCACTGTACAGACACTGTAGCTGCTTTGATATCTTCATTTCTAACACTTTAATTAGCTCATCAAAGACATTTTCATTCAAGCTTCTGCATTTCAACACTGCCAGGTTGCAAGTGGAGGGTTCGAGCCTTGAGTTGGGGTGGAACTCAAGTCCCCACGGTACCAAAATCCCCCGTGGGGGTTTTGAGAAGTGGTACAAAACACACAGAACAAACCTCTCCAGAGGAAAAAAAAACCTGTGTAAAGCAAATTTCAGCTGATAAATGCTGCTTCAGGCTTCTCCTGAAAGACCACAGCTCTGAATTCTAAATGCAGGAGCATAAATAAGTGTCTACCAACTGGAGAGCCTGCAGTGTTTATTAGAGCTAAGTGATTCTGAAAGCAGAGCTGCTGATGCTGCACAAGTGTCTGGGTGGTGGAAGGGAAGTCTGCATCATCCTGCCACCAGCACTCAGGACACTTGTAGGAGCTGCCCCAGCACCAGTCAGCTGCTTCTCTTCTTAAGACAACTAAGAATTACACATCCTTCATAACAGGATAAGGAAACTAAGCCAAAATAGAAATTAATTTAAAAATTACCCAGGGTGCAGCTATGAGCTGTCCTTAAAGCCAATAAGCTGCAGTGCTCAGAGCACTCTGGACAAGCTCAGGCTGTATTTAGAGCAGTGACATTGTTTTCTGATATTTTCCTTATTTTTTACTTCCCATTTTCTGCAATCTAGTGGCGCATTCATTGCAGGGAGCTGGCTTGAAAAATAGCAGGTAGGTACTTACTGCATGGATGGCCTAAGACTTTCACTTCATCAATAGCCACATATCCTGGGTGACCTGAAGTGACCACTTCAAATACAACCTGAGAAGCAAGAGGAGAATTTCAGTTAGCAAGGGATATATTAAAAAAAAAAAATCCTGTTATGGAAAAATATATCAACTTATTAGATATATCAAAAAAATATCAGCTCCTTTTACATGTTGAAAAACATCAAAACACAATTTAAAAAAACCCAAATAACTCACAAGGTGCTGTTCTTATTAAATTAACTAGAATTTGAATCATTTTTTTTCATGTTTATTTCCAATACCAACCAAGAGGCAACAGGGCACCTACAAAATCCTGCCCTGGCTCTAAACAAGGTGCCAAAAATGCCATTATCACTCACAAGCCAGGCAATGGATCCAGAAACTGCCAGCTGGACACTGAAGGAAATTATTGCCATTAAAGAGGGCAGGATCTGAAGGAAAGGAATGCAAAATGGACTATTGTCAATTGAATCACTTGCATTAAAAATAATAGCCAGGATAATTTAATGATCTTGAGATTTGGTGCCTTGTAATAATCTGATTTTTAGTAAATGGGAAGACACTGCAGCCAGTTGTGCAAACCAGAGATCACTGGTGTACTCCTATACAAGAAAATAACTCCAAGCAACACCATCTCTGTCCAACAGGCTGGGAAATACCATCAGCAGCTGCATCCAAACCCAGTATTTTCTTTTCTTTAGATGAATAAATGGAGATGAATGTGTCTAACTGAGCATTTCTGATCCCAGGCAGGAGCTGTTTCTGGAAGTTGCAGTGAATTGTGAGAGGAAGGCTCCAAAACTCTGCTGGCAGCTCATTTCTTCCCCAGAAATCTTCTCTTAGGGACGCCAAGACTATCTCTGAGTCTGGAGCAGTTTTGCTAAGAAGCTCACTAGAGAGGAAATGGAGAAAGTTACTTCATATCTAGATGTTTTTTCATCTTTTTGTATTGCAAAAGCTACTTGTAAAAATCCCCATCTACATTCTGCCTTCCCTCAGGGCTGAGCAGAGGGCAACACTCCAGGTGGAGCCCACCACCTTCGCAGCCCAGAAACCAACGATTAAACACTGAGTTCATCTGGTAAAAAAATCAAAATTTTTCTGCTCCAGCTTCATCCTCCATCCTCTTTCCTTCCCAGGCCTGTGGCAGGCAGGGAGAGGGGGAAGGCCCTCAGCCCTGAGCTCTCCCCCATCCTCCCTGCTTCACTGGAGAGCAAAATTAGCTTCTCATTCCTGCCACTTCCCCTTGCTCCTGAGAAACAAAGGCAAAGGGGGGGGTTGCTCAGCACCAGGAAGGCTTTGCTGCTGAAATGTGCAGCTCGAGATAACTCCTCTGTTCCACAGAACAATGGGAATAAACAGGTTTTTTTTGTTGTTGCTACACGACCCCTGCTCGCTGAATTCCTGCCTTTGTTGTTGGAAAGTTACAAGACTTCTCAGTCAAAAGGTGGATTGTGCCCAACATAAACACTCCTGACTTCCAAGGGCTTAAAAATAGCACTTGGCACAAACAAGGAGGAGAGAGGAGTGTTAAGAAAGCTACTTGATGTCAGGCTGCAAACCAGCTGCCTGCACACCCCCAGCGTGCCACGGGCTGCCACTGGGGATGGGACCAGCTTCCAGAAGGGGTCAAGCTTCTCATTGCAATTATTTCCCCTCTCTTCACTCATCCCAGACTGAGGTAAGTCCTCAAGGTCATGAAACAGGGCAGGGGTGGAGTCCCTGTGAGCCCTGAAGGGGTTTCCAAGCCCTGGAGCTGTGGTGCTGAGGGCCATGGGGCAGTGGTGCCCTGGCAGGGCTGGGGAAGGGTTGGACTCCATGATCTTGATTGTGTGGTTCCATGATCTTATTCCTCTGTTTTCCAACCCTTTGTCATCAGGGCAGGTTAGGAAACACAGCTAAGGTTGGAATAGTGAGGTTGGATCTACTGCTGCTTATTCCCCAAACTCCTCATTTGGAGGGGAAAGGGTCAGACTGGTCACCGGTGAAGCTCATCTCAGTGTGAAGTGGGAACTCTGTGGTGTCCTAGCATCAGGAATTGCCAGCAGGCTTCTCCTCCTCTCATTTTCACAGGGATTTGTGTTCAGAGGCACAGAGAGCAGTGTTACTCCTGGGATGCTATTTTTTTTTGGTGCTTTAATCCTTTCAATCCAGTTTCTGGCTTGCAAAACTGCAGTGTTGGGTGTTTCTCAACTCCAGCTTTGTCCCAGCTCCCAGCAAAGCCCAGAGCAAACCATTCCAGGCACAGAAACTGCTATGGGGATGGTGTGGAAGCTGCCACTGTGCTGTGCCCAACCTCTGGCTAGCAAACTGCTCACTGGGATCAACCCAGCAGGGGTGTTTTCCATATTGAAGCCCCAGTTGAGCTACAATCAAGTGTTGTAACAGGTTATCTCTGTGATTTCTAGAGTTGCAGGGCTTTCATCTGGGGTGAAAGCCACACAAATAATTACCTGCTAGAAGAAATTAATTGCTTTGTTCAGAGGCTGCACTTCTAGAGAGGCAATTCCAAATGGGAGCCCCAGGTGAGAAGTATTAACCAGCCTGGATAACTGGTGTTGCAACAATAAAATGCTAATTATTTCATCTTCTGAACACTTGGCATATGTGTGTTAATAGGGGGCTTCAGTAATTATTTACAAATTGGGATTAAAATTCACTCCACAATCTAATCCATGCTCTACAGTCTAAATTCTCTACTCTGCATTTGTGAGGCCACCTCTGGAATCGGCTGCCCAGAGAGGTGCTGGAGGCCCCATCCCTGCAGACATCCCAGGGCAGGGCTGAGGAGGCTCTGAGTAGCCTGAGTTAGTCAGAGATGTCCCAGCTGAGTGCAGGGGGGTGGGCTGGGTGACCTGTGGAGCTATGATTTTATTCTATGATCCACATAGACCTTCCCTCTCCCTGAACTCTACCTCCCCAAACAGACTCCATGGAGAAGCCAAACCACAAAAAGAGGTGAAGAACTTTCAGAAGCAATGAGAAATTCCCAGGGTTGCCACCAAGCAAGGAAACTGCCTCAGGGCTTTGGGAGGGGATGGAATCCTCTTGTCCTTCCAGGGAGCAGCCAAAGCAGCCCATCTTTGGGATGCCTCTGAAGAAGCTTCAAACCATCACCATGGTGATAAAGTTCAGCACAGGGAACCAAAGTTTGAAGCAAAAAGGAGGAGAGGAGCCTCAGTAACATCCCTGATCTGCTCTGGACACCAATGTCTCTCCCGTGGAGACACAGGCTGTGTTTTTGTGGGGAGAGAAAACTGTTCAGCTCCCACACAGAAAATAACTATCATCTTCCCTCCAGAAAAGCAGCACCCTAAGGAGCTGTCAAGGGAAATTCTCCCTCCATGTCTAGGATGTACTCACCAGGCCATTCCTGCACCAGCTCCCATGACATTTGTGTTTATTGCTGGCCAGAACAAATGGATATTGCATTTAAACTGGGGATTCAAACCATTCTGCTGGTACTAAAGCAACAACTATTACTGATTTAAATCAAACTTGAGGACTCTGCTGCAATAAACAAACCTAAATCTCCTGGCATTCAATTCAAGCATCCCTAATGAACTGAAAGGAGGAGTGAATTTATTACAGAGGAACAGAGGTAATTGACTGAAATCACTGGCAAAGCTCCTAAATTGTTTCAATATCATTATTTCATCCACATTTAAAGCACAGCTGTGGCTATGTATAGAGCTGGGTGAAGTGTATAAACACAGCAATATAGAGGTAAAAACAACTCTAGTTTTACAGATGATGCTCAACATTTAAGTTAAAGCTCATCCAAACCCTCTGATACTTTCATTTCCAAGGCAAAATGATGATTAAGAACCAAGTGACTATTCCAAGAAGTTCAGTTTCCTAAAAAATAAAACCTACCTGATAGAAATTAGGCCAGAAAGTGCTAATTGCCAGCTCAGCTCTGTTCCAGGTGGCAGTGATGGATGTGTTCCACACAGGGTTACCCAGAGGCCCATCATTAACTTTCACATAGATATTCAGAGTGCCAGGGCTTGAGCCACTCTTACTGGAGACATAATAGTGGAAATCAATACAGTGGGTGTCATTTTCTTTCAGGTGGGGCAGCAGGAGGTGAGCTTTCTGCCCTGCAAACCTCCCAGATGTGTTCACCAACATGAAAGAACCTGCAAAACAAAGTCACTGCATCAGAATCTCCCTTGGTTTTCCCCTCCCTGGTAAGGTGATCTGAAATTAGCAGCATTAAATGTATATCTATTTATACATTAAATGTGTATATATCTATTTATACATTAAATGTGTATATATCTATTTATACATTAAATGTATCATTTAGGTTTCCTTCTGCTAATAGGAACTTAAATACAGGTATGTAATTAATTATATATACCTATATTTCAACATATACCTACCACATACAATANATATATCTATTTATACATTAAATGTGTATATATCTATTTATACATTAAATGTGTATATATCTATTTATACATTAAATGTATCATTTAGGTTTCCTTCTGCTAATAGGAACTTAAATACAGGTATGTAATTAAATATATATACCTATATTTCAACATATACCTACCACATACAATATACTTCATATATATCTGAAATTACTCTTGAGAATTTCTGGGTTCAACAGACCCCCAGAAATCATTTTATTAAGATGGGTACTGGGGTATCAGAGGGAAATAAAATTCAACACAAAGGGTACTTTCGAAAGCAAACCTATCAATAAAAGCCAAAAGAAAATGTAAACACTGCATTTTGATCCAAGTGAGGAAATGACCAAATTAATTATTAGAAAACTATTTTGTTAAAGTCAAAATAAGTTTAATTCCTGGCAAAATAAGTTTGTAAAGCTGATTATCTCCATTTAGCCCAGAACTGGGGCTAAACCAGCAGCTGCTCTAGCACCAGAAAAAAAGGAGAGAAGAGCCCAAGGTTGAAATTCAACTAAATTTAACACCACAATAAACCAAAAAATGCAGTTATACTCAGCCCAGCAAATGTACCTTGCACACAAAAAGCAGGAAAACCATGAGGAGGAGAAGGAGGCTCCTTCCTTCCCAGGATTCCATTTTATAGGGACCATGAGGATTCTGGGATGGGACACAGCTGGAGAAAATTAAGCTCACCTGCTCTGGGTGATTTCAAGCTGCTAATGATCTGGAGAGCATGGATAGCATGAAATTCTCTCCCAGTGAAAGCAGGACTTTGATGGCAATGGAAATCAATTGTAAAGCCAATTTTTTTTATTATTATTATTATTGTTATTGTTATTTATTTTATTTTATTTTTTATTTTATTTTTATTATAGTTAATTATTTTATTTATATTATACATTATTATATTTTATTATTTCCTGAGCCACTCTTCTAAGTAGAAGTGTTAATTCCTCTCTCCCCATCTTCCTAATGCCATAAAATGTTACAAATAACACTCATCAAAAGACATCTGGGTACAAAAAGAAAGCAAATAATTTGGATTTTAGCCACGTGAATATTTGCTTAAAACAGGTAGGAAAAAAGCCAAAGCACCTCCCATCACTTAGTACATCCGCTGGTTTCAAGTCCTTTATTTACATTTACAATAGTTCTCATTTCTGAGTTACCAAAACAAGACTTAGAGCATTGATGAGCTCACTAAAAATTCACTGGCAGGTTTGATTTCAATCTTACTGCTGAGAATGCCACACAAAAATATCTTTTCTCAGTCCCTGTAAAGCAGGAACTTATCTTGGGCTTTAATCCAGAACTTTGCCTCACCACAACGTTAATTTCTTTTGATTTCTGGAAGAAAAAAAAAATAAATACTGCATTTTAATCCAGTAGGAATGAAGAGACAGAGCAAAAATTGTGGGTAAAAAATGTCTTTCCTGAATCTTGAGAGGGATTAATGGGAATATCCAACTGGTTTAGGAGAGAACAGCCTCCTGGCAGCAGAAACATCAAATATCCATCAGCTCAAAGAAGAGGCAGCAAGTGGAAGAACCTATGGAATTGCTCCAGAGTAAATGGATATAATATAATAATATATATTTATTAGATAAATATAGATATCCTGGTCACTCCATCAGCATCAATGAGAATGTTCTGTATAGGAAGCATAGAGGAAAATGAAATTCATAAATAAAGAGGTGCCCAAAAGACAGAAGTGAAGGGGAGAAAAAAAGAATTCTGGGAATTTGCCTCAGTCTGCTAGTGGAGTAATTTACTCCTGGTTGCAGGGGTGGGAAAGAAGGTAACTGGGATTCTGTGATAAGAAATCATCCTTCTCTGTCCAAAAGTGGGGGAGAATGAAACCAAAACTACAGCAGGGTTGTGTTCAACAGAACCAGAGAATCCCAGGACCATTCAGGGTGGAAAAGCCCCTTGGGATCATCCAGTCCAACCATTAACTCTACACAGTTCATCCCTAACCTATGGCCCTCAAACCCACACCCAACCCCCCCTGAAACACCCCCAGGGCTGGAGACTCAGCCTCAGGAACCTGTTCTCCTGCCCCATGTCTCCCCCAGGGAAGCACTGAGGTGCCCCATGGAAATTCCATGACAATTTAAGGCTGAGCAGATAAACTCCTGCACTTCCCACAGGCTAAATTCTGTATTTTAGATACCTGCTTTTCATTGTCTGCCAGCAATCAGCCTGCACAGTAACCCCCTGTTCTAACCACCTAAAAGCTTGAAAACTCAGCTCATCTCTCTCACAGGCACTCAGGGCTGTTCCTTCCATCTGAAAAGCAAACAACAACGAAGCAAAAAAAATAAATAAACACCAAATCAAAATTAGCTTTTCAAATGGAATTGAACTCTGGTCTGCTCCAAGATTGCTCTACGTGCGTGTGTGTATCTATCAGCTGGAAATATCACATTAGCTGGACTTACTCTGCACAGGAATTGGGTTCATTATGTCTCCTAGATCTATTTCTTTTTTTTTTTAATGCACTTAAGCCTCGGCCACAGAAGCAGCTGACAGCATGTTCCATAAATTACTCTCTAAAGTCCTGTTTCTCTGAGGTTTGCTGCTCGTTGGGATCCTCTTCCACTTAGAGAGAGAGAGCAAAGTGACTTCTCTGAGGAGAGTTCAGATTTCTTTCCTCCTACCTGATTTCTAAACTCTAAAGCAAGTGAAAAACAAGGAGGTGTTTTGTTATCTAAGGTCTAAGCTGTAGGATGCAGTTAGATGAAAGAAAGAAAACAATAAAAAAGCAGAATATTTCAAAATAAACCCTCCTATTGCCATGAGTCACAACCCCAGGAACTACATTGACAAACAGGGCTGAGGAATTTTTTTTTTCCCCAAGCAGGAAAGCTAAGGGGCTAATTAATTAACACAAGGGCTTAATGATGAGCTGAAGTGCTGTTCAGGAAAGCACTTGGATAGTCACTTAATTTGGTTTCAACAGGATTCAAACTGGAGTAACATCTAGAATGTGTCTGTGTGATGCTTGCTGGACCATGTCTCCTTATTATTAGGATCCTAATAATAGCTTATTTGGGGAATTACTTACAAGTGGTGAAGTTCCAAATAAGTGAGATGTACCAAACTTTAAGGATTTATCTCAAGGAAATCATTTGCCAAGGAAATCACAGCAGTGATTATATTATTTATTATATATAT